>DF361095.1:5728-31659 GCA_000787875.1 Solanum virginianum | reverse complement strand
TGTAAAAGTGTGACTGTTTAAGCATGTTTTGAGCTATGAATCTTAGATCTAACTTGAGATTTTATGAAGGATCTTGATGTATCTTGCATGAGGGTGTTACCAAGTATTGGTGGGTGGTTTTACATTGGATTTTCTTGAATGATTTCACTCTTGAATTGCATGGTTTTACACTGGCATTACACAGCTGCCAAGTGTTTAATAAAATGTTCAGTTATGGATTCTTGAGTTGTTGAAGGTCTAAAGTGTGGCTTATGATTTGAATGACTTTATGATGATGAAAAGAATGTGTATATGTGTCATTTTTCTCTATAGTGTTGTGAGTTGACCAAGCCTCACTCGGAAGATTGTAGGCCTGGGTAACCACATTGAGGGGTTGGTACCTCGATTGGCTTGCTCGAGAGGTAGTAGGCTCGGGTAACCACATTGAGGGGTTGGTACCTCAATTGCCTTGCTCGGGAGGTAGTAGGCTCGGGTAACCACATTAAGGGGTTGGTATCTCTATTGCCTCGCTCGGGAGGTAGTAGGCCTGTGCTACCATGATTGGGAGGGGGGGTATGTACCTCAATAACCACATTGAGGGGTTTGTACCTCGATTGTCTTGCTCGGGAGGTCGTAGGCCCATGCTATCATGTTGGGGGGTATGTATACCTCAATAACCATATTGAGGAGTTTGTACCTCAATCGCCTCTCCAAGGGGGTGGTAGGCCTTGGATATTCTGTATTGATGGTCACTTCTTACACACGTATTATGTTCTATGTAAACATGATTTACTCTAAGCATTATTTATGCATGCCATATTGCCATATGCTTATTCATTGCTTATATTTCTGCATTTTGATTATGTTGCTTATCTCTTGTTGCATTGCATCTTACTTACTTAGTACATTCAAATGTAATAACGCATACTCTATGCCTACATGATATTGTAGGAACCGGAGCTCCCATTGATTCTACTTCACGTGGCTAGATGGATTGTTTAAGTTAGCTTTGGTGAGTCCTCATGTCCGGGGACAATTCCTATCTTCTTTCATGCTTATGCCTAGACTACATCTTGTGTATTTCAGAATACTTATGGTCATTACTACGAGGGTGAGCTCGGTTGCTTATCTTGGCCTCCCGCTAAGTTCTATGTCTAGAGGTGTTGTTGGACAAGTTATGTATTATGCTTGAGTTTTGACTCATCTATGTTATTTAAGTATTAAATTCTCCCCTTAGTCAACATTTCTCCTTGTTTACGCTTTCTGTTGTTGTTTATCTTGCTTCCGCGATCAAGGATGTGTGTATGATATGCTAAGAGGCTTATTTGGGGTTCCTTCGGGTTCCTCGTTCGTCGTGTCACTTCTAGGCCCTAGTTTGGATCGTGACAGGTACTTGCTTAAGTAGACAACTAGCCATGGACATGCCTGCTTTGGCTGTTTGATTTTACAATTTTTAAAAACAAACAAAAAATTCAATATTGAAATTAAGCTATCGATGTCACATAAAAGGGATAGAAGAAATAACATGTATTATTTAATTAGGAAACTACATAAAAATTACCATGAATCTCGATAAGTATAAAAAATACTATAAATAATAATATTTCACAACTTCAAATTTTTTTAATTGATTATTGAAATTAATCTATCGACATCACATAAAAGGGACAAAAATATGTATTATTGTATTATGAAACTATGTAAAAATTACCATATATCGAAATAAATAATAATAATAATAATAATATATGTATATATGAAAATTAAATAAAAATACTATAAATCACAAGATTTAACAACTTAAAATATTTAGAAGACGTATAAAAAGTTCAAGTAACACTCAAATTAATGTTGCATAAATAAGAATAGATGGATAACATATGTTATGAGAAAATGGCGTAAACGAATATAAATCATAATAGCTAAAAAAAATTAAAAAGTAAAAGACATAAAAGAATTGACTTTCAAAATTTTATCAGTGCCCCAAAAATTGGGACAAGAAGAATAACAATTTTATTTAAAAATTATGTGAAAAAGCACTATAATTTACAATAATTTAATAATTTAAAATATCTAAAAATCATATTAAAATTTAATTTAGCTTTCTAAATTTTATTTATATCACATAAATTAAAACATAAAAAATAATAAATATCAGGCCTGCGCTGGAGCAGGCATGGATGTCTTGTGTGTGTATATATATACATATATATATACCCAACCAAATGCTAGCAATGATTTTTCTTTTCGGTAGCTAAGTCGTATCATATTTGTCAACCTGTGATTATATATATGTATATATTATATATATATATATATATATATATATATATATACACACACACACGCTAGTAAATAGACCCCCACTTCGCCTGGTTATAAAATATAATTTTAATATGATTTAATAGTTGAGTCAATTCTACAAAGTAAAATCTATGTTTGCTACAATTAAGTTTGCTACAATATCGAGTGGATGGAAAAAAAAATCTTTCCATTTGCATAGTGTGATCCATATTACAATAAGTAATTTTAAAAATATGAAAACACAATTTTTATTTAAAACAATATCAGGGTAGGGTGCACGCATATCTCAATTTTACCTCATAAAAGTAGAGAGACTATTTTCAGAAAAATTTCAGCCCAGTACTACATATCCAAATAGGTACGAAAAAAGGAAAAACTATTGAAATGTTGGTCATGTTCTATGGATAGTGGTCCGTAACTTCCATAACCTCTATGGATGTGGTTGTAACTTCCATGGAAGTTGAAACTACCACTACATCCACTATCCATGGAAGTTACATAACTACATCCACTAATCCACTACTTCTCTAACTTCCCCACTACACTACTCCACTAATCTTCAACTCCCACTAACTTTCCACTAACCACTAACTCCCCACTACTATTCTTGATGGTGGAATAAATATAAATAGGGGTGCATCTAATTAAAGGTCCCTAAGCACAAATATCTTTTTACACTTCACACCATCTTGAGTGAGGTTTGAGTGCTTAGAAGACTTACCGAAAAGTGAAAAGCAAACAACGATGATTCTGTAACACCCCATAAAATTATCGAAACATCTCTAAAATGTATCATGCGCACAATGCATCTTTCAAAGCTCCGATGGGAAATCCGAGATCGAATTTGAGATCAGTGCAAAAAATCGAGTGGGAAAATGGTCTCGACCCGATTTAAGAGCAACCAGATCAAAAAATATTTTTTGGTAATTAATGCCGAGATGGTATCTGTCCATGCCCCTGGCGTGACGCAGAGGGGGTGCGAAGTAACACTTTGCTTTTTTTTTGACCGAAATTGAAAATTCCAAAAATTCGTGAAAATATACTGGTCTGCACCCCTGGAATGTCTTGGACCAGTACAAATTTTCTAACGTTTTTTCTTTTGAATACGGGAAGAGTATTTTGGGTATTCTCAACCTATTTTAATATCCCAAAACGTATTTCTAAGCCTAAATTCATATGAAAGGGTTTTATAAAACCCATTTTTCCTAAGTCCAAATGAAAGAAACTGAGAGAAGGAGAAAAGAGAAAGAGGAGGGTTTCAAAGTTGAGGGCTAATTTCGTGAAGAAAGTTAGGAATTCTTCAATCTCAGGTATGTAAAGGCTACCCAAAATATGAGATTGTTCCCCCATGATTGAATTGCGTTGATAGTGGATAGATGATGGGTTTATGTTATGATTTCTTGAATGCTATCTTGAGAATTACTATTATTCTACATGTATTTTCGTAAGTATATGACCATCACAAATTTAATTATGTATTCAACTGATTTATTGAGCTATTGTGTATATTATGCATGTTTAATTATTAAAGAATCCATGAATGAAGATAGGGGTTGATGTCTAGAGCCCGGATGTCATATATGCATGATTGATGTGGTCTGGGTCTTGATATAAGCGAACACTGATGATAATATTGATGGAGTGTGAGTCTTTTAGAGTCTTTAAGAGGTCACACATGAGTTTTAAAGAACGATCATAATATTTTTGAGTTGAGAGATGATGATATGAGACGATGTCTTGTCCAAAAGAGACTAAACGATGAGAAAACTTTGATGTTGATGTTAGCAACTCGCTCTGTAGTGTTTTCACACAAGATAAGCATGCCGCTTGAGGGTTCAGATTTGACTGTTTGCAATATTAAGTCCTGGGGAGGAGTATTGAGCATCAAGAATGAGTAAGAGTGAGTTTCACTCACACTCATTAACTACATGGCCAGTTTAGAAGAAAATTGGACCATAAGAACAAATATTTCCTTAGTCCCAAAAGAGGACTTAATGTAATTATAAACCCCTTGATGTACACCCTTTTACCCTGGTAAGGTATTGGGCGTATATCATAATAATATCACTTTGTTATACCATCACCGGCTCAGAGGTGGAGGGTGAACGTCTGAGAAACTCACGGATAGGTCCTTTAATGATAGTTCTCTAATGTTGATGTGATAGTATGAGTCTTGATTGAGGGTGATGTGATAGAGTTCTATTCCTTATCTTGAATTGGGGTTGAATGATTGAGGAGCTGATGTCATTTCATATTGTATAGCTTGTATTGTTTACTTTAGCCCATTTTACATACAATACATTCCACGTACTAATGCCCCTTTGGCGCTGCATCGTTTTATGATGAAGATTCGGTAGATAGAGGTTTTCAGCAACCTAATCATTGAGGTTCAGAGCTTCTTGATTTTAGATCTTGGTGAGTCCTCCCCCGCATTCAGAGGATGGTTATTTCTTTAACTTCATGGAAATCCCATTTTAACTCATGCCTTATATTTACAGAAAATGCCACTAAAGAGAACAACTGCTCAGAGAGATGCTGCAGCCCAAGATGCTAAGAATACCTAACCTGAGGCCCCAGTCCAGATAGAGGCAAGGAGACGGGGATGACCTTCTAGGACTATTGAGGTCCCACAGGTGCCTTCTGGTTAGTCCCAGCTAGCTCCCAGTACTGAGGCAGAGTTTAGGGGAGCCATTACCATATTAACTTAGTTGGTGGCCTCCCATGGTAATAGTCGGGGTCCACAAGCTCCTAGTTTTAGCTCACAAGAGCCCTCTGCTATAACCCGACTCAGAGATTTCTTGAGGAACCCGCCAGTGTATACAGGGTCTAAGGTTGAGGAGGACCCGCAGAACTTCATTGATAGAATGTATAAGGTTCTGAAAGTGGTGTATGCTGATAAGATTGAGGGCGTGTAGCTTGCTTTCTACCAATTGAAGGGTGTCACTAATGTTTGTTACAACCAATGGGAGGAGGTAGGGGTGACAATGCAGAGCCTGCAACATGGAAGGAGTATGAAACTGCCTTCCTTGACCACATCTTTCCTCAAAAGTTAAGGGAGGCAAACATGGATGACTTCGTGAACCTAAAGCAAGGAGGGATGATGGTTAAGGAGTACAACCTTAAGTTTATTAAGATGCCCAAGTATGCACCGGATATGGTGCAAGATATGAGGGCAAGGATGAGGAAGTTTGTGTCTGGTCTGACAAGACATATGCAGAAAGAGTGCAAGGTAACCTTGTTGATTACTGGCATGGACATCTCCAGAATTATGGTGTATGCCCAGTAGATAGAGGAGGATAACAAAAGAGATAGGGAGGAGCAGGTGAATAGAAAGGAAAAATCAGTAGGACATGAGCCTAGCTAATAGAGGCAGAATAAGGGTGATGAGTCCTACTTCCAAAAAAGATCATCTCATCATGCACCTTCTATAGTGAGTGCACCCATTCAACCAAATAGGTATGATCAGAAGTCTTAAGGATTCCAAAATTTTAGGGCTCAAAGCGCCCAATCTCAGGCTAGTGTGACTCAAGGCCCGAAGGGAAAGCCACCCTATGGCAATTGTGGGAAGCTCCATCTGGGTAGGTGTCATTTTGGCATGGATGCTTGCTTCTTATGTGGGCAGATAGGTCACTTCCAACATGAGTGCCCGAAGAAGAGACTAGGTGAAGAAAGTAATAGAGCACAGTCCTCTACAGCACCCTCAGCTGGCAGTTAGTAGAGGGGTAATACTATAGGTATAGGAGGCGGGATGAACTACCTTTATGCTATGGGTAATCGACAGGATGAGGAGGTTGCACCAGATTTTGTTACGGGTATGCTTCAAGTCTTTACCTTTGATTGTTATTCATTGCTTGATCCAGGTGCCACTTTATCTTTTGTGACTCCTTATGTGGCTAGTAAGTTTGGGATTCTTCTAAAGTGTTTGTTTGAACCTTTTGCTGTTTCCACTCCTACTAGTGAGTCTATCTTAGCTGAGAGAGTTTATAGAGATTATATAGTGTCTATTTATCATAGAGACACCTTAGCTGACTTGGTAGAATTGGAGATAGTTGACTTTAATGTGATATTGGGCATGAAATGGCTTCACACTTGTTATGCTTCTGTTGACTGTAGAACCCGAATTGTCAAGTTCCAATTTCCTAATGAACTTGTCTTAGAGTGGAAAGGGAGTTCTACTGCCCCTAAGGGCAAGTTTATCTCTTATCTTAGAGCCAGAAAGTTGATCTCCAAAGGTTGCATTTATCACCTCGTGCGAGTTAGGTCTGATGATATTGAATCTTCTACTCTTGAGTTAGTCCCGATTGTGAATGAGTTTTATGATAATCTACCTGGAGTCCCCACCTAATAGGGAGATTGGCTTTGGGATTGATGTTCTTCCCGAGACCCAACTCATTTCAATTCCACCTTATAGAATGGCCCCGCAGAGTTGAAAGAATTCAAAGAACAATTGAAGGACTTGTTAGAGAAAGTTTTCATAAGGCCTAGTGTCTCTCCTTGGGGTGCTGCTATCCTATTAATGCATAAGAAAGATGGGTCTCTCAGAATGTGCATAGACTATCAGCAACTGAACAAGGTCGCAATAAAGAATAAGTATCCTCTTCCCGCGATAGATAATCTATTTGGCTAACTTCAGGGTATTACTTGTTTCTCCAAGATAGACTGCAGATTGGATTACCATCAATTGAAGGTGAGGGAAAATGATATTCTAAAGATAGACTTTAGGACATAGTATGGCTATTTTGAGTTCTTGGTCATATCCTTTGGGTTGACAAATGCACCAGCAGCTTTCATGGATTTGATGAACAAAGTGTTTAGACCATATCTTGATATGTTTGTGATCGTGTTTATTGATGATATTCTGGTGTATTCCAAAGATGAAGAGGACAATACTAATCACCTTAGAGTGGTTCTGCAAACGCTCAAAGAGCATGAGTTGTATGCAAAATTCTCAAAGTGTGACTTTTGGCTCAAATCTGTGGCCTTCCTAGGCATGTTGTTTCGGGAGATGGTATTCAAGTGGATACTCAGAAAATTGAGCTAGTGAAGAACTGGCCTAGACCAACTTCTCCGATGGAAATAAGAAGCTTCTTGGGTTTGGTAGGCTACTATCATAGATTTGTTGAGAGCTTCTCTTCTTTTTTAGCACCATTGACTAAGCTAACTCAAAAGAAAGCCAAATTTCATTGGTCTGAGGAATGTGAAAAGAGTTTCTAAGAGTTGAAGACTAGATTGACTACAACAACAATTTTGACCTTGCCAGACGGGAGACTTTGTGATTTACTGTGATGCATGTAGAGTTGGATTGGGCTATGTGATTATGTAGGGAGGGAAGGTGATAACTTGTGCATCCAGATAACTTAAGACCCATGAGAAGAATTATCCGACTCATGATCTCGAGTTGGTAGCGGTGGTATTCGCACTTATGATCTGGCATCACTACTTGTATGGAGTGCATATGGATTGTTCACTGATCATAAAAGTTTATAATATGTATTCAGTCAGAAAGAGCTCAACCACAGGCAGAGGAGATGGTTGGAGTTGCTCAAAGACTATGAAATGAGCATTCTCTACCACCCAGGTAAGGCTAATATTGTTGCTAATGCTCTTAACAGGTTGTCTATGGGTAGTACTGCCCATGTGGAGGAAGAAAAGAGAGAATTGGCTAAGGAAGTTCATAGACTGGCCCGATTGGGAGTGCAACTTATGGAGAACAATGAAAGTGAGGTTAATGTTCAGAATGGGTCTGCTTTATCCTTAGTGTCAGAGGTGAAGGAAAAGCAAGACCAAGACCCTGTCTTGTTCCAATTAAAAGAAGTAGTTCACAAGCAGAAGGTGATGGTTTTATCCAAAGGGGGAGATAAAGTGTTGAGATATCAAGGAAGATTGTGTGTGCTTAATGTTGATGGTGTTCGAGAGAGGCTCATGGCCGAAGTTCATAGCTCTAGATATTCTATTCTCCTCGGTTCTACTAAGATGTATCACAACTTGAGAGAAGTCTATTGGTGGAATGGGATGAAGAGGGACATTGCTGAATTTATCTCTAAGTGTCCTAATTGTCAACAGGTCAACATTGAACACCAAAGGCCGTGTGGATTAGCCTAGAATTTTGAAATTCCAGAATGGAAGTGGGAGACGATCAACATGGATTTTATTATCGGCTTACCAAGAACCCGAAAGCAGCACGATTTGATATGGGTAATTATGGATAGAATGACTAAATTAACCCACTTCTTGGTAGCCAAGACAACTAATACGGCTAAGGAGTATGCCCAACTATATATTTGAGATATTGTGAGGTTGCATAGAGTTCCCTTGTCCATTGTCTCAGACAGAGGAGCTCAATTCACCTCTTAATTTTGGAGATCTTTTCAGAAAGGATTGGGTATGAAAGTATATCTGAGCATAACTTTTCACCCTCAGACAGATGGACAGGCAAAGCACACCATTCAGACTTTGGAGGATATGTTTAGAGCTTGCATTATTGACCTCAAGGGGAATTTGGATGATCATTTTCCATTGATTGAGTTTGCGTACAACAATAGCTACCATGCCAGCATTCAGAAGGCCCCTTGTGAGGCATTGAATGGGAGGAGGTGTAGATCATCGATGGGTGGTTTGAGGTTTGCAAAGCTGAGTTGATTGGACCTGATCTTGTCCACCAGTCCATGGAGAAGGTAAAGGTCTTCAGAGAAAGGTTGAAGATAGCACAAAGTCTTTAGAAGTCTTATACGGATGTGAGAAGAAGAGACTTGGAGTTTAAGGTGGATGATTGGGTGTACTTGAAAGTATCATCCATGAAGGGTTTCATGAGGTTTGGCAAGAAGGGAAAGTTGAGTCCCCGCTATATCAAATTGTACCAAATCGTGAGAAGGATTGGGAGAGTTGCTTATGAGCTAGACTTGCCTTCCGAGCTAGATGGAGTTCATCCGGTGTTTCATGTGTCAATGTTGAAGAAGTGCTTGGGAGATCCTTGTTTAGAAATTCCTATTGAGAGTACGAGAGTAAAGGATAGCTTGTACTATGAGAAAATTCCAGTCCAAATCCTTAATCGAAAAGTTTGTAAGCTGAGGAACAAAGCAATAGCCTCCGTTAAGGTTCTATGGAGGATCAATCGGAAGCTGAGGAAGTGATGAAACTCAAATATTCACACCTATTCATGCCGAATGACGATGATGTTGAAGGTAATGTCCCTATCCTTAACACTATTGAAGTTCCTTTCTTGAGTTGATGTACTAATTCCATTCTTGAGTCTAAGATAGAGATGTAGGAAGTGATGGATAGATGATAGTTCGAGGGTTCTCGAGTGAGTAATGAGATGAGTTTTGAGGTCACTCATGCTTTTATTCTAGCTCTACTCTTCATTCGAGGATGAATGATCCAAAGGGGGAGATGATGTAACACCCCGTAAAATTATCGAAACGCTCCTAAAATATATTGTGCGCACAACACATCTTCCAAAGCTTCGATAGGAAATTTGAGACTAGATTTGATCAGTGCAGAAAATCGAGTAGGAAAATGGTCTCGATCAGATTTAAGAGCAACCGAGTCTAAAATTAATTGTTGCTAATTAATGCTTGGACAGTGTCTGTCCACACCCCTGGCGCGAAGTGGAGGGGGTACGGAGTAATGTTTTTTTTAAATTTTTTGACAGGAATTGAAAATTCTAAAAATTTGCAAAAATATACTGGTTCATACCCCTGGCGCATCGTGAACCAGTACAAACTTTCTTACATTTTTTCTTTTAAATATCAGAAGGGTATTTTGGGTATTGTCAACCTATTATAATATCCCAAAATGTATTTCTAAGCCTAAATTTGTATAAAAGGGTTTCACAAAAGCCATTTTCCTAAGTCCAAGTGAGAGAAACTGAGAGAAGGAGAAAAGAGAAACAGGAGGGTTTCAAAGTTCAGGGCCAAATTCGTGAAGAAAGTTGGGAATTCTTTAATCCCAGGTATGTAAAGGCTACCCAGAACATGAGATTGTTCTCCATGTGCCCCTAGGATTGAATTAGGTTGATAGTTGATAGATGATGGGTTTATGTTATGATTTCTTGAATGCTATCTTGAGAATTACTATTATTCTACATGTATTTCAATAAGTAGATGACCATCGTAACTTTAATTATGTATTCAACTTATTTATTGAGTTATTGTGTATACTATGCATGTTTAATTATTAAAGAATCCATGAATGAAGCTAGGGGTTGATATCTAGAGCCCAGATGTCATATGTATGCATAATTGATGTGGTTTGGGTCTCGATCTAAGCAAATACTGATGATAATTTGCTAAAATTGATGGACTATGAGTCCCTTAGAGTTTTTAAGAGGTCACACATGAGTTTTAAAGAATGATCATAATATTTCTGAGTTGAGAGTTGATGATATGAGATAATGTCTTATCCAAAAGAGACTAAATGATGAGAAAACTTTGATGGTGATGTTTATCAGCATGTTGACTCTTGGGAGGAGTATTGAGCATCAAAAATGGATAAGAATGAGTTCTACTCACATTCATTAACTACGTGGTCAGCGTAGAATAGGATTGGACCATGAGAATGGATATTTCCTTTGTCCCAAAAGAGGACTTGATGTTATTATAAACCCCTTGATGTACACCCTTTTACACCGGTAAGATACTGGAAGGATGCCACAACGACATCACTTTGTTGTACCGTCACTGGCTCATAGGTGGTGGGTGTAGGTTTGATAAACTCCCAGATAGGTCCTCTAATGATAGTACTCTGATGTTGATGTGATAGTATGAGTCTTGATTGAGGGTGATGTGATAGAGTTCTATTCCTTATCTTGAGTTGAGGTTGAGTGATTGATATGCTGATGTTATTTCATATTGTATAGCCCGTATTGTTTACTTTAGCGTATTTTGCATACAATACATTACACGTACTAATGCCCCTTTGGTGCTGTATCATTTTATGATGCAGATTCGGTAGACAGAGGACTTCAGCAGCCTAATCGTTGAGGTTCAGAGCTTCTTGATTTCAGATCATAGTTAGTCCTCCCCTGTATTCGAAGGATGGTTATTTCTTTAGATTTATTGAGTCATTTTACTTTGATTATGGTAGTCATGACCTGTCTTGGTACCATCTTAGACAGTAGATAGATGCTTCATAGATGTAGATGGATGACATTTGATGTTGGGGTTCCTTTCCCACTTTTGTTATACTTTTGTACTAAGTTTGTTTCCTTTATGTTCCTTCATATGATGGATGTTGATGATGAGTTTGATAGCCCACTGATAGTTAGAATATTCTTGAATATATTTCACAAATGAATTGATTGAAAGAATGCAATGAGACTAGGTGGTTCACTTGGGGCCTAGCACTAGTTTTCGAGTGCCAGTTATGCCTAGGTAACCTCCTGGAGCATGACAGATTCTGACTACACTGCCAACAATAGCTGGAGGTATACCAATCTACTATTCTACTATACTATTGCTCTATGTTTACTTACATTTGGTATCAGAACAATTGTTATATCTCTATTTTTTTGATTTTTCGGATCTGCAAAAATCATTCAAAAATGGATCTTATATTTTAGATCTTATTTTAAAACTTTTGATACAACCTAATGTTAGATATCTTATGAAAATCAGTTTTCAAACAATCATATAATTTTAAACATTATCTATGGTTGTATATTAAATTATTGTATGAGTGCTTTATCTATCTAACACAACTATGAGATTTGATGTCTAAGTGATCTTTATATTTTTGTTTAATTATATATATTATGTTTAGGATCACATAAGATATAGATGTTAAATTAAAATAATGTCTAAGTGATTTATAATATTATTTGATTAAAGATTAGACACAACATCTTTAATTGAATAAAATTATAAAAGTTGATCATATAAATAAATTTTAGACATTAAATTGTGATTGATCATGTATGATATAATAACTTAATTTTTTTGTTATTTTTGCATGATTAATTAAGATGAAATGTTAAACACTCTTCATAATTACCTAAATTTTAAATACTTTTCATAATAACCCACAAGAATTATGAATGAGAGTTTAATAGTTTTATCATAAAGATAGAATATCATGCTGGTAAATTGATAATTCTATCATAATGTGTGAATCTAATTTGAATTAAGAATTTAGCCCACAGGCAATTTTTATATCAGTAGATTCAATTTTACTTGCCTCAAATTTATTAAGCATGTATATATATGTTTTGCCGTTATGCGACCTGCAAATTTCTCTGATACTTGTGATATTCCAGAATTCAATGGTGAGAACTATAAGATCTGGAAGGAGAGAATTCTTCTTCACTTAGGGTGCATGGCCATTGATTATGCTATTAGGAAAGACGAAACACCTATTAATGATATCAGCACTCAAGATGAGATTGCTCTTCCCTAACAATGGAAACTCTCTAACCGTTTGAGTGTTATGTTCATTAAGATCAAAATCTCTGCTGGATTCGTGGTTCTGTCAAACAGTATAATAATGATAAGACATGACTGAAGGCTATTGATGAACAATTTGAGACTTTAGATAAGGCACTTACTAATACCTTAATTGTGAAATTCTCATCAATGAGGCTCACTAGTGTGAGAGATGTGCATGAGCATATCATGAAAATGCAAGATCTAACGACTCAATTAAAAACTCTTGAGATTGAAATATCTGAAACTTTTCTTGTACACTATATTTTGAATACTTTGCCTACTTAGTATGGTCCCTTCAAGATCTCTTATAACACACATAAAGATAAATGATCTATTGATGAACTTATGACCATGTGTGTTAAAGAGGAAGACCGACTACTGATAGAAATAGGAGAAAGTGCACTCATGACTACTCAAGGAAAGAAGACCAATAAAAAGTGGAAAAGAAAGGAAACACTTGAAACTAACATTAAGAAAGAATCCAAGTGTTGCTTCTATAAAAAGAAGTGGCACATTAGAAAGGATTGTGTTAAGTTTCAACAATGGCTTTTTAAGAAAGGTACTTTAATTTTTCTTGTTTGTTATGAAGCTAATATGATTGATGTTAATTATAACACATGGTGGATTGATTCTGCTTCTACATTCCATATTACAAATTCCTCGCAAGACTTAAGAAACTTGCGGAAGCCAGTGGGAGCTGCGTGAAACATCTATTCTGGAAAGAAGATGCAGTCACATGTGGAAGCTATTGGAACATGCAATTTAGTTCTAAGTAGTAGTTTTGTTTTAGAGTTAGAAAAGACCTTTTATGTTCCTAATTTTTCTAGGAATTTAATTTCAGTATCAAGACTTGTACCTTTGGGATACTCTGTCCTTTTAGAAGGAGATTCCAAACTATTTTATAAATCTAAACTTATTGGATATGGTACATTGTCTAATGGTCTTTATTCTCTCCATTTAATAAATGATTCCACTCATAATTTTATACATATCCAAGCTAGTATCAGATGATGTGCTATGAATGAAAATTCCTCTATCTTATTGTCACATCCCGATCCTACACCCTAGACGTGGCCGACACTCAGGAACCATTGCTGGTTCCCAAGCGAACCACTTGGCTCAACTCACTTATTCAATTAGCAAAACTCTGTAGTCTACCCTAGACGTGGCCGACACTCAGGAACCATTGCTGGTTCCCAAGCGAACCACTTGGCTCAACTCACTTATTCAATTAGCAAAAGATTTAATAAAACAAAGAAAGTACTCAAGTGGGCATGCAAATTCTCATGTAAAATAATTTTATATCTTGTGTTAAAATAACTCAATGTTCACTTGAAGTAAATAATAATAGTTCTTCAAAATTGATTCTGAAAGTAAGACAGACTCTACTATTCTCTAACTCAGTCCATGAAGCCTCTATAAACTCATAAGAAGGTGCTAAGACATGTTCAAGGCTATCTTAAGACCAAAAAAAAGAATGAACTAAAATAAAAGGGTTCCTTCAAAAGTAAGGAGGTCTCACCACTGTCGGTGACTGAATCGATCTTCAATGAAGTACTTGCTGAGGATCTCTAAAACTTGTACCTGCATCACCAAATGATGCAGCATCGAGTGGTGTCAGTACATGGAATGTACGATATATAAAATGGCCAAAAAGTACTAAGAACAGGATACTCACTTTAAAAATTGAATTTTTAGATATCTTAATTGGCAAAAGTATGTCATGCAAGTAAAACATATGTTTTTGAACTTGTTTAAAAGTGCAAGTTAATATAAAGAAAATACTAACTTTAATGCATTAATGAGCACAACTCAATATATAAAAATTATGCCACTCAAATGCTTAGCTCTGCAAATAGCTCAACTCAATTAAATATGCAACATAATAAAAAGAAATACTTTAATAAAGAAATAATAAATCTTAGTGTGTAAAATAATAAACTTTACTTCTTGAGGAGTTTATCTAACCGACAACCATCACTATGAGATTCATGATGATTCAACATATTGTCCACCCTGCTAAATCCATCCTATACTTTACCAGGATAAGAGATGAAATCTAAGGGAATGGATCCATACCAAAACTGGGTCATCTCAGTGGCAAGTGAAGAGTTGTAAACTAGGTACAATCCTATCCTATGCAGGCTACGTAGTTTATGAGTTCAAATTATTATTATTCTCACTCATATCGGTGCTCAATACTACTCTCAAAAGTATTAATTATATGCTCATACATAAGAGAATATTCTTCTCAAAGTATTACTTTCTTCTCTTCGGGACTTAGCCCAACTTAGCATTCTCTTAACTTTTCTCAAAACTATCTAAAATAATAGGCTTCAAGCTTCACTATTCATAAAATACTTATACTAAAACTTTACTTGAGTTTAAAGCAAGATTTCAAACTTCATAGATATTCGTAGTAACTTCAGGGCTTAACTAATTTAACAATTAACAGTATTATCTCAACTTAAGACCCCAATTCAGCAGAAAAATTCAGTAAATCTCATTCTTTTCTTCAAAACTCATTAAATCACGCATTATCTCATCAAAATGTATTTCTTAAAATATAATTCTTTGGACTCAATAAAATACATATTTAATATTAGTTTAAGTTACTCTTTCAACAATGCATAAAAAGTCATTATCTTTACTAGAACATGCAAAACCTTTATTCAAAATACTTATTTAATGCATGAAAAATTGACTTGAACTCAATTATGGAGAATTAACATGTGAGGCGCATGGATGAACTCAATCCAATGCTATGAGTAGCCTTACATACCTAGAAAGTTGATATTACAATTGAAATTTGATGAATAGTAGCTTTCTTAGAGAAACTCCTCGATCTTGCTAGTTCTTTTAAAGTGAAAGAACTTGGAAGTACATTGGTTAAAGAAATTCTCTTTGATTCTTGAATTCTTGACTTAGAATCTTTAGGGTTCTTGATGAAAAACCCTAATTCTTGAAAAATAAGAATAAAGAAATCCTTTCTTTGGATTCTTGAATTCGTTTTCTTGAAACCCTAGGTTATGATTTAAGATTCTATTAGAGATTAATGATAGATAAAGAAATTTAGGTTGGGCAGCTTGAAATTTATAAAGAATAACTTACCTTGATGGTGAATCTTGAAAGCTAATCTTAACTTGATGACTTTCTTGATAATTCTTGAGCATTTATGTTTAGGAGTGAACGAGAGGGTTTTTAATTATGAAAACTAATGGTTTATGTGGTTCAGGACTTTAAATAGATCCCAAAGGTTTTAGGATATAAGTACCCTCAAAATAAAAAGAAAAAACATAATTAGCTTACCTAGTGAGGGTCCATGACGCGCTCTGGGGACGGACCTTTAGACAACTCTGTAGTCTTTCACTAAAATGGTCATAACTTTCTACTCTGAACTTTGATTAAGGCAAAACTGGATGCGTTGAAAAATCAATTCAATTATCTTATATTATGGGCCACTTAATTCATTATACTTTAGGAGATATGACCATTTGAAGTTGACCTTTCTATCTACTCATGTGAAAACTTAGTTGGTAGAGATTCTTTGGACTTGGCTTGATATAGAAGATCCCTAATACTCATTTATTAAAGTTAGGAGGGGTTGGGGAATGACCAAAAGGCCATCCCATAAAAAGAAACAAAATTTCACTCCATGACATCATGTCTGTGTCGCGCCAAGGGTGCGGACATGTGTATTATTGCAAAAGTTCTTAATTCTTTCTAGGAAATTTAAGAAAATCCCAAGTGTAAGTTTGCGTCCCAAGCGCGTCGCGCCCTGGGTGCAAACTCACACTGTCCAGGATTTAATTATGAAAAATTATTTTTCGACTCGGTTTTGGGATTATTCGTCCTCGAATGATGAGTAAACTAGGAGACCCATCAAGCACAAATACTATTAAGAACTCAAATACTTGAATATTCATTCTTAAGGATAGACTTCAAACTAGCACGAATACTATCAAGAACTCAAATACCCATATACTTGAATATTCATTCTCAAGGATAGACTTCAAAGTCAATATCTAGAATTTAAACTTTATCTCCAATATCGTTATTAGGCACGAATACCATCAAGGACTTGCATAATCAAGTACAGAATCAAGAGGAATATCAACTCAATAATAGAAATTCAACTCTATTATCACAATTCGGGAACACTCACTCTCTCCCATCACCCATAACTTATCTACTATCATCAACATTATCATCAAGAGTGGAAAGAGAATTACTAAAAGGGTTTCGAACAAAAATCATTAGTATGATTCAATCAAGAAACCTGATATGAGAACATTCATAACCTAATATGATCTCCCTCGTCTTCCAAGGCTCATTTTGAGTTCATAACACTATATATAGTGTAAAATTTATGTCATATCTTGTTCAATATTGGGCTAAAAACTCCTAGATCTGTGAGATAAGATCACTTCTCATCTCAAAACTCAACATGAACGAGAATCAACATGAGGTGCATGAGACTAGGCCATGGGTACGACAACTATATACCAGAAGGGAATAGAGTATCACCTCAATTGAAGGGTAAAGATCATATGGGATGGAAAATAATTAATATTTCATCTTGATCATCCCATCACTATCAAAGACTCAAGATCTACTCTGGTTTACCACTTCGTTATCTCCCCCTTAGCTCTAAGGTCCTCTATCTAAATTTAAGAATCAGTTTCCTCTATTAGGATGTAAGTATATACCTCTACCTAGTCATGGAATAACTACCCACAATAATATCTTAAACTCTTCTGTTATGCTATAGTTGTATATATATAACCAGCCACTCAGACTCTTTCCAACAATATTACTCTTAGCTCCTTCTTGTCTCTATGGGAATCTCTCTATATTTGCTATTCTTATGGCATATATAACCACTTTCCACAACTCTTACAATCTAACCTCCTTTTTTTTAGTTCTCCTTCATTAATTTACTATCTCCATCTAAGGGGTACCTCTAATCTACTCCTAGAACCACATTCCTTGTCAGTCAACCTCTCAATCGTTGAACACACATTACAACAAGATTCTTAGGTCAAATCTCTAACAAGGACTATCATTATCACCATGCTATCTCCCTTTTCACATCACTCCTCAAATTTTAAAGCTTAGGGAAAATTGCTACCATCTGCATCACACACTTTCCTTATATTATAGCAACCTATAACTACTAGGTAACAATTTAGAAATATAGGATTACTAAAGTCTCATATCAAATACTTGATCCACATCCTCTCTTCACAACTCATGTACCATTTACCCATCTAGTATACCTCACCTTATTATCTAGCTAAGCTCATTACTGTAGGAATCTTATGATACTCTCACGTCAAAATAATAAGCTAGTTTAGGTCTAGTACCTCGAAAGTACTCTGTTTCCCTTATTTAACATCTATACTTCACCCTCGCTAAAAGAATATCAAAATATATCAACATAGACCTCTTTCTAGTTTTGAGCATGTTCTAACATATTCTGATACTAACTCTCTCTATACCTCATCATGACAATCATAGGGCACTCACTACTCTTTCATCAACTTAGGGAAATTGACTCATCACCTTACTTACCTAATAGGTATATAACACTAACTACAAACCTCAATCAGGCATCACTCTTGCTATCTCGTGCCTGTCTTTCCATCATCATCCTTCTAACTCTGGGATGATTCAATTCTACTCAGGGTTTATAAGACTTCACATCTTACTCTTAAGTGGTAGCATTAAACTCTTTAGAGACATAAGTTTCTCTCTTGTGGGTCATGTTGGAAGTAAGTTTTGAAAATACGATCTGGGTACATCTAGAGCTAACTCAAATGCATGATTCATATAAGTAATAGTGCACTCTTTCTAGTCAATAAGCTTAGCACACTTGTCGGCTTCCCTCAAGCCCGATGTAATCTCTCTACTATTCTAATTACTTATTCTGGGGGTCTCATCGGTAAGAGTTTAAACATTGCAACCTCTATCAACTCGTGAATAGGGAATAGTTAAAAGCTTTAGAGTAGCCCATGAATTATCATAGATTTCTTAGGGAATAGGTCTATCACATGATTTAGAATATGAAAGAAGGAGAAACTTTCTTAACTATCAATAGTCCCTCATTTATAAAAGCAGGGCCCTCACAACCATAAATAAGTTCCTATAGACACATAGACACCCTAGGACACTTGAACTCTGTGCTCTGATACCAAGTTTTTCATATCCCGAGCCTACACCCTGGATGTGGCTGACACTCAGAAATCATTGCTGGTTTCCAAGGGAACCACTTCGCTCAACCCACTTATTTAATTAACAGAAGATTTAATAAAACAAAAAAAGTACTCAAGTAGGCATACAAATTCTCATGTAAAATAATTTTATATCTTGTATTAAAATAACTCAATCTTTCTCTTGAAGTAAAAAAATAGTTCTTCAAAATTGACTCTGAAAGTAAGACAGACTCTACTATTCTCTAACTCAGTTTATGAATCCCCTATCAACTCATAAGAAGGTGCCAAGACATGTTTAAGGCTACCTTAAGAGAAAAAAAGAATAAACTAAAATAAAAGGCTTCCTCGGAAAGTAAGGAGGTCTCACCACTGCCTGCTACTGAATAGATCTTCAACGAAGTACTTGTTGAGGATCTCTAAAACCTGTACCTACATCATGAAAGATGCATCACCGAGTGACATCAGTACGTAGAATGTATGGTATGAAAGATGACCAAAAATTACAAAGAACAGGATACTCACTTTAAAAATTGAATTTTTAGATAGCTTAATTGACAAAAGTATGTCATGCAAGTAAAACATATGTTTTTGACATTGTTTAAAAGTGTAATTTAATATAAAGAAATACTAATTTAATGCATTAATAAACACAACTCAATATATAAAAATTATGCTACTCAAATGCTGAGCTCTGCAAATAGCTCAACTCAATTAAATATGCAACATAATAAAAAGAAATACTTTAATAAAGAAATAATAAATCTTAGTGTGCAAAATAATGAACTTTACTTCTTGGGGAGTTTCTCTAACCGACAACCATCACTATGAGCTTCATGATGATACAACGTCTTCCCAGAGCCATCCCACGCTTTGCCAAGGTAAGGGACGAAAACTAGGGGAGTGGATCCATCCTAAAACTGGGCCATCTCAGTGGAAAGTGAGAAGTTATACTCTTGGTATAATCCTATCCTACGCCGGCTACGTAGTTTATGAGTTCAAATTATTATTACTCTCACTCATATTAGTGCTCAATACTACTCCCAAAAGTATTAATTATATGCTCATACTTAAGAGAATATTCTTGCTCAAAGTATTACTTTCTTCTCTTTGGGACAACCCAACTTAGCATTCTAATAACTTTTTTCAAAACTTTCTAAAATCATAGGCTTCAAGCTTCACTATTCATAAAATACTTATACTAATATTTTACTTGAGTTTAAAGCAAGATTTTGAACTTCTTAGATTTTCGTAAGAATTTCAGGGCTTAACTAATTTAACAATTAAAAGTAATATCTCAACTTAAGATCTCAATTTAGTAGAAAAACTTAGTAAATCTCATGCTTTTCTTCAGAATTCAATAAATCATGCATTATCTCATCAAAATGTGTTCCTTAAAATATAGCTCTTTGGACTCAATAAAATACATATATAATATTTGTTAAAATTACTCTTTCATCAATGCATAGAAAAGTCATCATCTTTACTAGAACATGTAAAATCATTATTCAAAATACTTGTTTAATGCATGAAAAATCATAAATCTCAATATCAAAGAATATATAGTAAAGCCATGATCATCAACTTTGTTATGCTTCATGGGAAAGTATCCACGAACAAAAATTCCAACAATAGAAAATGTAAAAATAATAGCAATCTCTGTTCATGAATATATGTAACTAAATGGAAGAGGAATTAACTCATTTAGAATTCAAGACTTAGTGTAAGACTTTACTTGAACTCAATTATGGAGAATTAACATGTGGGGCACGTGGATGAACTCAATCCAATGCTATGAGTAGCCTTACATACCTTGAAAGTTGATATTACAATCAAAATTTGATGAATATGAGCTTTCCTACAGAAAATTCTCAATCTTGGTAATTATTTTAAAATGAAAGAACTTGGAAGGACATTTTTTGAAGAAATTCTCTTTGATTCTTGAATTATTGACTTAGAATCTTTAGGGTTCTTGATGAAGAACCCTAATTCTTGAAAAAGAAGAATCAAGAAATCCTTTCTTGGGATTCTTGAATTCGTTTTCTTGAAACCCTAGGTTATGATTTAAGATCCTATTAGAGATTAATGATAGATAAAGAAATTTAGGTTGTATAGCTTGAACTTTATAAAAAAATGACTTACCTTGATGGTGAATCTTGAAAGCTAATCCTAAATTGATGACTTTCTTGATGATTCTTGAGCGTTTATGTTTAGGAGTGAAGGAGTGGGTTTTTAATTATGAAAACTGATATTTTATGCAGTTTAGGACTTTAAAAAGACCCAAAGGTTTTAGTATAAAAGTACCCTCAAAGTAAAATAGCATATCTAGTACGGGTCTCTGTCAGGTCCACGACGCGCTCCGAGCACAAAGCTTCAGACAACTCTGTACTCCTTCACTAAAATGGTCATAACTTTCTACTCTAAACTCTAATAAAATTAGATGCATTGGAAAGATAATTCAATTATCTTTGATTTGATATATTATGGGTCACCTATTAAGAGATATGGTCATTTAAAGTTGACCCTTTTATCTACTTATATGAAAACTTAGTTGGTAGAGATTCTTTGGACTTGGCTTGATGTAAAAGATCCCTTATGCTCGTTTATTGAACTTGAGAGGGGTTGGAGAATGACCAAAAGGCATTTTCTATAAAAAGAAACAAAATTTCACTCTGTGTCATTATGTCTGCGTCGCGCCAAGGGCACAAACATGTGTATTTTCGCAAAAATTCTCAACATATGTTCTTTCCAAGAAATTTAAGAAAATTCCAAGTGTAAGTCCATGCCCTAGGCACATCGCACCCTAAGCACGCACTCACACTGTCCCAGATGTAAGTATGAAAAATTATTTTCTGACTCGGTTGCTCTAAAATTGAGCCGAGGCTATTTTCGCACTCCATTTTTCATGTTGATCGCACATCTGGTTTTGAATTTTTCACTGCATCTTGGGAAGGCACATTATGCGCATGAATTTATTCTAGGGATATTTCAATAATTTTCACGAGTTGTTACACTTATTTCATTAGATATTGGGACATATCTCCATAGATAGAATTAAGAGATAAGTAAAGGATGGAGTACTTAATACTTCAGATTTTTCTGATTTTGATACTTGTTTGGATTGCATTAAAGGAAAGCAAACCAACAAGTCAAAGAAAGGTGCCAAGAGGAGTTCAACCATATTAGAAATAATATATTCAAATATATGTTGTCCAGATATGGATGCATATGGTTAGAAATATTTTATCACCTTTATAGATGGTTACTCACGATATATGTATCTCTACATGCTTCATAATAAGAGTGAAGCATTAGAAGCCTTTAAAATGTTCAAGGCTGAAGTAGAGAAACAATAAAGAAAGCAAATTAAGATTGTGACAACTAATAGAGGTGGTGAATATTATGTTAGATATACTGAGGATAGACAAGCACATGGTTCGATTGCGAAATTTCTTCAACAAAATAGGATTGTTGCCCAATACACCATGCCTGGTTCTCCAGATCAGAATGGTGTAGTAGAAAGAAGAAATTGAACATTGTTGGACATGGTGCATAGTATGTTTAGTAGCTCAAAACTACCTAAGTCTTTGTAGACTGAATCTCTTAAGACAACAGTGTATATATTAAATCGAGTTCCAACCAAGGCTGTTCCAAAAACACCTTTTGAATTGTTCAAAGGTTGGAAACCTAGCTTGACACATATATGCGTATGGAGATGCCCGTCTGAAGTAAGAATCTACAACCCATAAGAAAAGAAACTAGATCCTCAGACCATTAGTGGATATTTCATTGGATATGCCAAAAGGTCTATAGGATACAAATTCTATTGTCCATCTAAAACACTAGGATTGTAGAATAAAGAAGTGCGAAATTTCTTGAAAATGGCTTGATTAGTGGGAGTGATCAAATTCAAAATACTATTTCTGCAAGAGATCGACCCTCCACTTTAAGTTAAAAATTGATTGTTGTTTATAATACCCTCAGGTACAATTAGGTGTTGAAACCAATCAATGAGATTCCACAAGTTGCTAAAAATATTCCTATAGATCAAGTGTCATTCATAATTCCCCTCAAGTATAAT
Organism: Solanum virginianum; assembly: GCA_000787875.1. Lineage (NCBI taxonomy): Eukaryota > Viridiplantae > Streptophyta > Magnoliopsida > Solanales > Solanaceae > Solanum > Solanum virginianum. Next base: position 8,662 of record DF361095.1, on the reverse strand, counting down.
TGGGTGTTGAACAACTAATCAATGAGATTCCACAAGCTGCTCAAAATGTTCCTATAGATCAAGATGTTCAAGTAATTCCTGAAACTCTTGAACAACCAGTTGAACAACATGATCCATAAGAAAATATTGGTACAACATTAAGAAGATCTACTAGAGAAAGAAAATTAGCAATTCCTAGTGACTTTGTTGTATATTTACAAGAATCTGAGATTAGAGTCAAAAATGATCCTGAGTCCTTTTCCCAAGCCATGAATTGTAAAGAGTTTGAATTATGGTACAATGCCATGAAAGATGATATAAATTCCATGAAAAGTAATGAAGTCTGGAATCTTGTTGAGTTACCTAACAGTGTTAAAGCCATTAGATGTAAATGGCTCTTTAAACCTAAAAAGGACTCATCAGGCAACATAGAAAGATATAAAACAAGACTAGTTGATAAAGGATTTACTCAAAAGGAAGGAATTGACTACACAAAGACCTTCTCTCCTGTGTCTAAAAAGGATTCCTTGCGAATTATATTGGCATTAGTAGCGCACTTTGACTTAGAGTTACAACAGATGGATGTGAAACCCGCATTTCTCAATGGTGATCTAGAGGAGGAGGTTTATATGAAACAATCAGAAGAATTCTCCTCTAGTTATAGTGAGAACTTGGTATGCAAGTTAAAAAAATCCATAAATGGACTAAAACAAGCCTCCCATTAGTAGCACTTTCATAATGTTATCTCTTCATTTGACATTGTTGAGAATATTATGGATCAATGTATATACCAGAAGGTTAATGGGAGTAAAATATGTTTCTTAGTTCTATATGTTGATGATATTTTACTTGCATCCAATGACAAGAGAATGATACACGATGAAACAATTTAACATGAAAGACATAGGTGATACATCTTATGTTATTAGCATTGAGATTCATCGAGATAGATATCAAGGTACTTTAGGTCTATCTCAAGAATGCTATATCAATAAGAGTAATCCAGGTCTTGACCACTGGAAAGCTGCAAAGAAAGTCTTAAGATATCTTCAATGGACAAAAGACTACATGCTTATGTATAAGTGATCAAATGACTTGTAAGTCATTGGCTACTCTGATTCAGACTCGCTGGTTGTGTTGATTCATGAAAATAAACTGTAGGATACATTTTTATGTTAGTCGGTAGAGCTATATCTTTGGGAAGTGTCAAACAAACTCTGGTCACTACTTCCACAATGGAGGCTGAGTTTGTTTTTTGTTTTGAGGCTACCTCACATGGTGTATAGTTAAAGAGTTTCATTTTTGGGCTTAGAATTGCCGACTCTATAGCTAAGCCATTAAAATTATATTGTGACAATGCAGCTGTTGTTTTTATGGCTAAGAATAACAAAAGTGGTAGTCGAAGTAAGCATATCGACGTCAAATATCTAGCCATAAGAGAACGTGTTATAGATAAGAAAGTGGGCATTGAACACGTCAGCACTGAAGCAACATCAGCACTGAAGCAACGTCAGCACTAAAGCATGCCAGTGCATAAATTTAAGGATCATGTAGTCATAATGGGACTTAAGCATAGTGTCCCACTATGTAACATTTCTATGTAACTATAAATGTTCATGAAACTCTATTTTATATGATAGTTCTTGTTAACTGTGCACGCATTCAGTTGTACTTTTATAATTATCACTAAAATATGGACCTAAAATAACATTAAGTTTATTCATTAATTTATGTGGGCTAAGATTTAGAATTATAGTATATTGTGATAGATGGAAGATACTACTTGCCTTCAGAGGAACTATCTCCATGATTCGTGTATTATGTATCACTAATGGGGTTAGAGTGACGAACCAAGTGGGATAATATTGGAATATTGACCACATTCCATGGATAGTGGTCCGTAACCTCCATGGATGTGGTTTGTAACTTCCATGGAAGTAGCAACTGTCATGCCCAAAGCCCTGTTAAGGCAGACTGGCACCCGTTGCCGATAAGGCTCGGGAGAACCAACCTATATCCATGTGCTTTGTATAAAGATTATAAGGGATTTCTACATTCAACATACCTTTAAGAAAGTAAATCGTAATAACAAGCCAAAAGGAAATGCATATGGCTAGGCCATTGGGGTCACGTTGTATAAAGTAGGAGACGTGACCACACTTTAATTTACATAGTCTATAAAGTCTCTAGATATGGAAGCATATCTAATAAGGGTTGGGACAAACCTTACCTCGTCTAACTATACAATACAAAAATATAAGCTCTAAACACATAAAGCTCTGAAGCAACCTAGAGCTTGGTAACAACAACTGGATATCCTGTATTTCTACTGGGGAGATCTACTAGTACCTATACCTGCAGCATGAAATGCAGGTCCCCCGTAAGGGACGTTAGTATGAGATAATATACTAAATATATAAGGAAGAAAATACTATATATCAAGTAATAACTCAAATGAAATTATGCACTGGTGTAGGATAAGAGACCACCTTTAGTTACACTATGGGATCATGTACTTTATGTTCTTTAATGCGTATGAGATGAAACAACTTATGAACTTTATTTAGCAACAAGAACCTATGTAACTTGGTATCCATGTATGTATATAGATTTGAAGGTGCCTATGTATAGGAGCATATGGACATGTGAAAGAGTGGAGACATAGTTAATAGTTGTATCGGAGTTGGTAAGTGCCTTTATGTGCCAAGGAAGAATGTAGATTTCATGCCAAGTAATGTGAAATCGAGTAGCCTTACAAACCTCGCCGTACGACTTGCTATTACCTTGAGATAACCTTCCCTTCCTCTAAATATTTACCTACATCATAGTATGTGATAAAACTATAATCCATCATAAAATCATCAATCAACACCTTGCAATATCCTCATGCAGTATATATCAAAACCCCTCATCAAAGCTTATATTAGATACAAGATTTATAGCTCAAAACATAAC
>DF361096.1:15086-67609 GCA_000787875.1 Solanum virginianum | reverse complement strand
CTTCTTTAACACTTTTAACTTCTAAATTTTCTCCGAACTTCTACAAAATTTTGCTAGCATAACGCCTCTAAACTAAGTCATCCCGGGGTCCCAACTTGACCCCTCTTAAGCAACAACAACAACAACAACAAACCAACTAAAAGCCAATTTAATTCCAAAACTTCAATAACTCGGCAAAGAACTTAATTTTGTATTAAAAATTGCAAAATAGGGCAGCATCACAGTATATACATGCTCAACATGTTCAAGCACCTTTCCAAATTTCAAAAATCCAATTAAAACCTTCTAGCGCCCAACAAAACCATAAAGCGCTAAAATGTATAATTTCACATTAATACAAAATTCTGAAAAACTGGGCAGTCCAGCATGTTCACACATACCCAACATACTCACATACTCCTTCGCACCCCAAAAAAATGCAATATAACGCCCTAGCGCTCAATATTCTTTTCTAGCGTCAAAACGCCCCAATTCTTCACTAAAAGGCCCAATTGTGATCAATAATAGCAAAGATGCTTACCAACCATTTCCAATGTTACTTACATCCGACAAGAATCATTTTCAAGCTAATCAAACCCTCACACACGAATTTTAAAATAATGGAACCCCATTTACATTCAAATATTCCAAATTTGAACTTGGCACCTCATCACCCCAAAACTCATTCATTACAACTACTTTTCTTGGTTATTCTACTCATCTAACAACTCTCAATTCATTTACAAGCTCCAATTTAACTTACAAGAAGAGAAAATAGAATTACCTTTAGGAGGCCTTCAATATACTAGGCTTGAAGCGTCAAATAGTTGAAAAATTGAGAAAAATTGAATTATTGACCACTGCTACAGTGACCCGAGTCACTGTAGCACCGAGACCCCCCTTGAAGGTAAGTATATTTTTCTCTAGAAATGTCCCTTGTTTGTTTTTTGTTCATTCACCTATATGTATGTATTTATAATTAAGAAGTGGGAAATGTAAGAAATATCTTGGTCCCACATAAAATATAATCCAATCAACTCTTGATACATAGGAAATTCTAGAAAGCTTCATATTTCTTGTGCAAGAATTAGAATACACTTGTCCAAAAATTTTAAAGTGTTGAACATGTATACATGTACACACATGTAAGTTTAAGCACATAATTTATTTACAATATTACCTCCTTGTTCCGAAACTTTTAAAATTGTAACCTTAATTTCAAATTTCGCACTTGTCCCAACGTACCAAGGAACGGGTTCTAACAGGTGGTCCTTCCGATCCCTGGAAATCACTTTTCTTTATTTCTTCCTAAGATTCAGATGGGTAAAAAACTCTTTTTTATCTCAAGATGCAAATCTTTCGAGCTAATAGACATCAGTGAAGATGGTGATCAATGGTTATGGATTGAGCGAGGTAGCAGATTCACAAGTAGAATTGAAGTCGACAAGGAAAATAGCAGATGGATATGTGAACAGATGCTCCAGGCATCCCATGGTTTTGCGAATTTATACAGGCAATGGGGAAGGAAGATCCAGACTTATTTGTACAGGGTGTACAAAACTACAATGTATATCAGGTACATTAGAGTAGTCACCTGGATCGAGAACAGGAAATCTACTATTACTATTCCAGAAAATGATTACAACAAAGGTTGGGGAGACACAGCTCAGAAAATATTACCATTCCTGGGGAAAACTTCCAACAAAAAATACAATAAGATTGCAGATTTACAAAAAAAATCTTTCCTAAAAGCTGCAAAGGGTTGTGGCTGTGGGTTCCCATTGTGATTAAAAAAAAGCTGCAAAAATTCTGGAATGGCCTCCCCATGCTGCTGACAGGAATGGAGACAGACTCACCGGCGGAGGGCCATCGATGTCTCTCAAGATGTCTGATTGGGTGGAGTCGAGACTAAGAGGAATGTATAAACCAAAGCACCCATTCCTTCAAAGCCCCAAAGAGGAAGTTATTCAAAAATGGTTTACTCAAGATGGAGCTTAACAGTTGGTATCAGAATCACACCAATGGCCCACAATCGATTCCTCTTTGAATTCCCTTTTAAGGCAAGGGCTACACTAATAAAGGCTGGAGATTGGTTTTGGAATGGATGATGCCTAACCCTCCAATGGTGGATACTGGAGTATGGACCACTACTGCCAGCGGAGGAAAAGTACCATGATGGGTAAAAGCTTTTGGGATCCTACTGCTTGGCTGGATGTCTGATAGCTTTCGTTTTATAGATATTCTTTTGGAGGATTCATTGACTCCGGTGAGGACACAGAATCGTACACATATGTTTTGGGCCAGATTTTGCGTAAAAGGAAACGAGGTGAGGTTTCTAAATGTTGCCAAATTTAAACCAGGTAATTTAAGTTACATAATCGCAATGATTGAGGATACGCTCACTAATGTTGTGAGCACAAGAGTAGAACTTGTCAGAAGGGAGAAGACAGTGGCTGCTGCCAAAAAACTATTGTGTCACAAAGAGCATGTGGGAGAGCTAGCTGTCTTCAACCATGATAGACCCGTCCACTTTAATTCAAATTCTGCTAACCTGGCAACAAAAAAAGGTGTAAGTACAGGTGTAACTCAAACCGAAATAGATGTAAGTGCATCTAAAGGGGCCCAAGTATTGAGCCAAGCAAAAGATAGAGTTTACTACAAGGGAGGCCCAAAAGGGAAAAAGCTCAATTAGGGGAGATCCACAAAACAGAGCTGGAGGGTATTGAGGTCAAACTTTGACATCTTATGCAATTAGGCCCAGTCAACATATTAGTGATAATTCTTTCGACCCACTTAGGGATGACCTAGAATCTTTAACTGAAAAGTCCGATCCCTTATTAGCCAGCACCACAACACTCCATTCAAAAGCAGACAATGAAGGAATACATAACATGTAGAATTTTCACAGAAATTCAACAATTCCACCAACAATCAGTGCTTGGTCTGGCTGTAAAGGTGAGATCTCCTCCTGCTACAACCTTTCCCTCCCATGGTACAAAGAAGCTACTTACAGTAGGCATGTAATTGACACCCAACTGTATTGGAAATTATGATATGGTCCAAGACTGTAATGCTCGAGGCATGCAAAATATTTGGGGTCAATGTCAGTGGGTTCAAGCTTGAAGTTCTTTACATCATATTCAGGGTGGACAGAAGAGATAGAACAATTGATGGATGAGAAGAGGCAAAAACAGTTGCAAAATCATGAGTCAGGCAAAAACAGTTGCAAAATCATGAGTCTCCCAGGAGTAATGTAAAAAAAAAAAAGAATTAGAAAATAGAATTGGAGAGGTTAAAGTGGGATTCGACTTACGAGGGTAACAGGAAAGGACATTGGTAGCATCAGGCCTGTTCTGGATGAAATTAAAAATACTAAGCTGCAATGTACAGGGCTTTAACGACACTGATAAAAAGAGCTCTATCGAACCTTTGATATAAAAATGGAAGATCGATGTAGCTTGCCTTCAGGAAACCAAAACTGATCAGTGGCCAACATCGTGGATCAGGCAAGTTTGGGGCAATGTTAAACCGAGCTACTCATGAAGGCATTTACACCTTATTCTGCATGCTGGAAAGTATTCTAGGTGAGTTCAGGTAGTGCTTCACAGGACTGTATGGCCCTCACACCAACTTTGAAAGAGAGATATTTTGGTTAGAACCTGCAGCTATAAGAGGTTTATTGGGTGAACAATTGGTGATTGCGGCCGACTTTAGTCTATGCAGATTTGAAAATGAAAGGTGTAATTGTATAAAAACATCTAGGGCTATGAATTCCTTCTCCGAGATTAACAGGACCTACAAATCATTGATCTTCCTTTATAGTTCCCAGACATCTACAACATCAATCAACAGAAACTAGCTACAATATCAGAAGTCAGAAATGCATAAGGCTGGAATCTGTCCTTCAGAATATTTCTCAATGATTGGAAGGTAGAGAAAATGATTCAGTTCTACAATACCTTAGAACAAGCCAAGAGCCTCACCTGCGACGAAGACAAATTGCTATGGAAGAGGGACAAAGATGGCAAGTTTAAGGTGAAATCAGCCTACAAGTTACTGGATACATCAATTCAAACTAAGGAGTGCCCTTGCAAGATGACTTGGGAAGGAAAGGTACCACATAAGGTGGCCTGTTTCACTTATTGCTAATCAAGCCATTTTGACTTATGAAAACCTTATGAAAAGGGGAAGACAGTTATGTTCCAGATGCTCTTTTTTTTTTTTTTTTTTTTTTTTTTTTTTTTTTGAGACAGAGACAATGAACCATCTTTTCTTGCATGGTAAAGTGACTGAGAAACTTTGGCAATGGTTCTTTAACCTGAGGGGGATTAGATGGTCTATGCCAAGGAACACTTTAGAAGTCCTAGCATGTTGGAACAGAGATGGGAATCGAGATGGAAGATTGTCCTTGCTTGCATCTGGTGGACAATTTGGAAGGAAAGAAATCAGAAATGTTTTGAGAACAAGTGCACTTCTTTCCAAAACCTAAAAATGAATTGTTTAGCAACCTTATATGTTTGGTGCACCTATATTGTACCTAAGGATCCGGGAGAGATTACTCTATTTTTAGATAATTTATGAAGGTCATAGGTGATAGATCTCTCTTGGCTTTTTCTATGTACTTTTGATGTAATTACTATGTTAGAATAGGAATAGGTAAATACAATCCTACTTAGGATGGAAATAGGAATAACAATAGTATATAGAATCCTACTTGGAAAAGGATTGTATTATAGTAACCTAGTTGGAAAAGGAGTCTAATATAGTATCTATAAATAGGGCCTCAATGTAATTATGTAGAGACAACAATTCAATAATATTCTTCTTCAATATTTCAATATTTCTTACATGGTATCAGAGCCCTGGTAGAAAATTTAAGTGCTTTCGCTGCCGGCAGACGGCTATGGCCCATATATGCTGCCCGTATGACCAATGGTTATGTTAACAAAAGTAGGGTCAATGATATATGTGTGATTCTCATATTCAAGGGAAGAAAACTCAGTCAAATAGGTTAGTGTGCGTCAATTTTCGGTGACTTTCTAGGGTTGTTTTGTGTCAACCCCACATCTGTCAATGTTTGCGTAGGGTCGTGCCATCATTCTGACCCTACCAATATAATTTTACATTTTAGTTGGGTTGTGTCGTCATTATCATTCTCCATTGACCTTTTGATCACTTGAGCATTAAGAATGCTTTTATCCGTGATCATCTCGTGGATATGGGATGTTCAATTCAGAAGGAATATACAAGATTGGGAATTAGACAATGTTCTAGACCTATTTGGAAGATTAAAAAACTTCACTATAGATGGACAAAGCATGGATGGAATGAGATGGGGCAACTCCGGGGGAGGTAGATACAGTGTAAAGGCAGGCTATCACAAAATGTGGTCACAGAATGAAGACATTATCTCTAGCGATGGAAGTTGATCCGGAGAGCAAAACGTCCCCTAAAGTTGTTTTACCTGGACAACACTGCAAGGGGCCACACTGACTTAAGACAACCTGTGTAGAAAAGAATTCCAACAAGTAAATAGATGCTAAATGTGCCGGTCAAAATGTCTCAATTCGAGACTACACCTTAGTTGTGACACGGTGCTCGGAACCACAAGTGGCCCCAAACTAACCTTATGGCATGGCATAACACTAAGAAATACACAATAGACTTAAATACTGAAATGCCAAAGTAAAGTCCCTCACACATATAGAGGGAATTCAATAAGAACAATGTAAGCGGAATCTAACTATCAGTCTGGAAAGCCTCTCTAATATGATTGGCTAGGGCAAGCCCCTAGCTCACTCCAAATGTCTGAAAATTGAAAGTAAGAACTGAAAAGAAATCATGAAAGGGATGTCCTCGGATCATGAGGACTCACCAAGGCATTGCAAGTTGATAGAGACTTATACTAATTGTGAGCCTGATTATGTGCGTCACTATATTATAAAATAATATAGGCAACAGAGTGTGTAGTTAGTATTTGAAAATGTACTGAGATGAGGAATGTGCATAATAAAACATGATCTCTAAATACATTGAAATTGCAAAACATGTAGATGCAATGATAAGTATAAATGTGAGAATCTAAGTAACCAAATTGAAATATTTGAAATACATGATTATGCAATGATCTGAGAATTGATTGTGGGAGATATCGTTAATCGATAGAAACCATATTAGCTACAACATAGAGTTCAGGGTACTGCTCCCACACCGAAAAGAGTGTCCATACTTGCTAAGGTAAGGACCTGATAATTGAGTTAAGGTGGACCTACTAGCTAGTCTATCTAAGACAATCTATAGTGACATGTAGTTTTGGACTCCGAGATTGCTACTAATGGTCCACCGATGCTAAACAAAGACCTTCATTCCTAAGGTTCACTCGATGCTAAGTATACTCTCAACGGAACATGCGTAAAACTGTACAATAGTTATTTTAAAATACTGTGATTTTGATAATCTAATAAACATAAAGAGTAGCTCCTAAATCATAATTTAAAACTAATAATAACTGAAGATACTTTATCTAAAAGCATCGTAAATCATGATAACTGATAAATAGTAAAAAATAGTTTATTTATAAGCATCTAAATCGTGAAATTCTGTTTATTTGACTTGCATATGAAAATAGCATAACTAGAATCTTGAAAATACTTGCATGCTTAGTGTTCATGAAATAATCATTGAAAAACATGAAATTTTACTTGAAAGTGTAGAATTATAATCAATTCATGCAATTAAGTGTTAATTATGGAGAAAAAATTGAAATTTAATAAGAACCCATGAAGATCATAAAAATCCTGAGTTTGTAGAATCATAGGGGGACTCAGTGGGTGAAGGGATACCCATTGATGAAATTCCCACATACTCAGAATAGAAACCCTATCTTGAATCCTTCCGTGAAGACTTGAAGCTTGAATCCTTGTTCTTGCCTTGAAAGGAAACTTGAGGAAGAAGAAATCTAATTTGGGAGAGTTAGGAGTAAATGAGAGGTTTAGGCTGATAAGGGTCCTTTAATCCCACTAAGAATAGGTCTAAACGATATAGTATAGGAACTAAAAGAGTGGGAAGAACCCAACTGACCCTCACTTAAAACTGTTGGAAGCCTTCCATGGGTCGTGCAACTCTTTAGGGTCCATGAAGGTGTCCGTAAAAGGGAAAGAGATTTGGGTTATGGGGGATCAGCTTCTACGGATGCTTTTATAGTTAATAAAGTGTACACGGCTCGTACAAATGTCTGGAAAGGACAAAATTTATTTGAGTTTTGGGTTTATGGGTCGATCTATGGCCTGTGAAAGCTTCCACGACCCATAGAAGACTCCATGTAACTCTGAGAAAATTTTCCAGCTTTTGAACTTTGATCTACCGATCCCTTCATGACTTGTGGTTCCTTACATAACCTCTGAAAGGGCCTGTAAAAATCTAACTTTGCAGATCAGTTCTTTTAAGTTTCCAAGGTTTGATATGTACTTAGGAGCTTTTGGGGTATTACCTAGACATAAAAGGTATAGATCATCTTTTTTGGCACTGTTCAGAGGCTACTGACATCTGGCATATGTTCCTATCATTTTTTGACCTTTCTTAGCATTACCTTTGACTATAAAGGAAGCAGTCGAAAGTTAGAATTCTTGCCGAATCAGCAAAACCATCAAGAACATCTAGAAAATGATCCCTAATTGTATACCCTTTAGGGTGATCCGATGGTTTGGGCTTGGGACTTTCATGTTGGAGGTTGAAAATTGAAAGTAAGAACTGAAAAGAAATCATGAAAGGGATGTCCTCGGATCATGAGGACTCACCAAGGCATTGCAAGTTGATAGAGTTGAAATCCCTTGCCAACGAAAGTGAGGGATTTGCTTTTGAGGTCGCGCTTTCCTAGCATGGGCTACCTCTCTTGTGTTGGTTGCGAGCTATTGTATAGGAGCAGAGGTTTTACTCTATGTGTACTTTAAGGATAGTTGTTGCGGGTTCCCCTATCATTAAAAAATATGACCCTAGCTGTATTTTTTGGCGTGTTTGGATTGAAAGAATTAGAAGATGCTTCAATGGGATTTCAACTCTTATCTTAGTTCTCAAGGGTAGATGTTTGTTACTGCTCTTTAGTTGGACTAATTATGTTCCTGTAAATGGTGTAGGTTCTTTTGTAGATCTCTTTGGCTCTCTAAGCCTGGCTCAATAACCCTCTTTTGCCTTTTGATGAGCTCCATATGCTTAAAGGCCTACTATTGTTGGAGCTAATATATCTTTTGTAATTTTGCATATTCTTTACAATTCCTTAGTTCATCCAAGAAAAAAATTAGAGACATCTCACATAGGATCATGAACATCTTGTATAGGGGAACTATGAATGTGTCAGCTTAGAGGAATACAAGCATCTTAAATAGAGGAGGATGAATATCTTACATAGAGGGACTATGAATACTTCACATATAAGTTCATGAGCGCTCACAAGGAGGAACTATGAATACTTTACATAGAGGATCATGAACATCTCACAAGGAGGAACTATGAATCGTATGAGGTACTCACAAAAGCTTGACTCAATAACAACAACAATTTAAAGGGCGCATAAGCATGAGGCACATAACACATGGAACTCTTGTCATTTTATTGTCTAGTATCTGAAGGACTTCATAGAAGAAGAAACAAGTGATAGGGCATATTGGCCAAAGGAGGATTTACCCTTAAATACCTTGTTTTTTTGCTTTTGAACAATTTCGAGTAACCAATCGTTCCTTTAAGATGTTCAATCTACAAGATCGACGAATAATACAACTATTACAAACAACCCAACAATAAGCCCGGTCACATGGGCGATTTAATAACTACTAGATGAGCAACAACCTCATAGGACCCTTTAATCAAAGTATTTCTCCACATCACCCTTCATAGATATAACAATTAACAACATCATACAACCCTTTTTATAAGGTCTCCCATCACTCTCTAGGCCTCTCAGCACATACAACAACCCTCAAATATCCTTACATAACAACCAACACTTGAACTCACAGCTTTAGATCACTGTCCTGTGAGTCCCACTCATAAACTATACATACAATGCCATAAGAATGTCATGGCTTATATGTTTTTCGAGCTAGCACTTGTACCTCAAGTCCTAAGTGTTAGATGAGCGTTAATCTTATTGCGACGAAGATGAATTAGCGAAACAGAAGCCGTGAGCTATCTTCAAGATGTTCTTTGCCTTTTTACTTCATGTAGAAACTTGAACTCTTATCTTGTACAGAATAGCTAATTAAAGGGGACTTTAGCATTTCTTCCCTCTTTATAGGATTTTGAGTCTGCGCATATAGCTAATCTTGAAAATTAACTTATCCTAGTCACTGCCGAATGCCTATATGCAGTTATTAGTCATTTTGTTGTTCTATTGCCATGGATCCACGTTGAAGGTATTGCCCGCCCGCCCACTGTCTTATATTTAACTAATTACCCAAGTAATTAACTTCTCATTCTCATTTGCCTAGATATTAAATCACTTGTAACACAATTCATATACTCAATCATGACATGTGATATAAGCTAGTCCATAGCCTCTCTTTGGCACTCAACATCATTTCTAATTGTTGTTATCGTGCCTTAAAGTCTTGAATCATTACGAGACCATCTTTTTGCCCAATATACTTCGCACTTGTCCTAGTCCATTTAATTACCTTTTTCTTTTGAAGTCCTTGGGTTGTCCCCCCCACACTTTTGATCATTGTCCGACTTAATCAGGGTTCGACTTTTGGGATCTTACATCTGTTTGCCAATGCATGAGACCAACGTGACATCGGAGTTGGAACTTCCTGTGGCACATGACGAGGTCTTTGATGGAGCTGCTAACTAGGGTTTTGTCGGCGAAGGTAGAGGAAGCCTATGGTGGTTTTGTTTTTTCAGAAAACTTACCAGAAAGGGTGTGAGTGGTGGACAACAACTAGGAGGGAGAAGAATCCCTTACCTCTTTGATATGAATGGAACCCTACGGTGCCGAGGGAGATAACTCACCTCAAAAAGCAACAATGGCTCTAATACTATGAATTTTCAAGAAGTCATTTCTTGATGAATTTACATTCCATGAGAATGGATACTTAATAACTTATACAATGAGTCCTAAGACTAAATAAGGGAAGATAATAATTATACCATCAATTACAATATTCTAGAATCAATCTACTTCTATAATTAATCTAGGTGATCTCTAATACATGAATCAACAAGAAGTCATCTATTGTTTAATCTCACTAACCATGCTTTATTCCCTTTGCAGCTCTCAAATAATTTCATTCAATTTTTGATTCAGTAAGTTTTTTTTAGATCACTATCATTCAATTTCTATAAAATAATTTGGTTTTAAATTTACCCAACTATAGAAACAAAATGTAACGAAAATCTCAAACTTGGGATGATGAAAATTACAAAGAAAAATGATTAGGAGAAGAACATAAGTACCGTCACAAGCTCAATCTCTATGACCATACTGCAGAGTCCATACATTTCAAGCTACCAAATTTAAGCTCACAACAAGTTAGTGCATCTAAAAGAAAGACACAAATAAAAAGTCTTATACCCAAGGAACTTGCTACAATGGGATGGCAATCCAGGTAACAACATTAGACAAAAGGCAGTTTCATCTTTAAAATTTAGTCTGGATACATATATTGTAGAACTCTATGACCATTCACCAGTTCCATGTACATTTCTAATATCTATATCACCATAAGAAAAGATGTCTTGAAACAACAGCCCTGGCTACATCAGCTAGAGCTTGATTAGCTGTCCATCTCCGATTACCATCTGTTTCGACTCGTTCGTTACCTAATGATGAGCTTGACTGGTACCCTAAGACGAACGACGGGCAGTCATTCTTCCAATTGCACAACTATTAACTGCACCGAAATAACTCTAATTGCACAACTACTAATGCAATTTAAATAAGTCTCTTCATCACTCTCACATTAAGATTACATAATTGTATTTCGGGTACAATAATGATAAGTAAAGGGAGAGACATAAAATACATTATATCTGTGCTTCTCTGACATTTTTGTAGACTAATGTTGAGTGGGTAATTTTGTTTCTAGAAGGATGTAAAAAGTCTTTCAACTTTAATATTAATAGTGATGATAAGGCAGAAAGTCAGACATGCAGTCAGGTTATCCAATGTGTTTCAACTGTTACGTATCTTGAAAATTTTGTTGTTCCTAAGCTTCTAGTTATATATTATACAGACCAATGAGATTTAGCTTCTGGCTCTTAAAATTTGTCATATTCTTCTTAATTGAGTGTTATGCTATTTACTGATGTTGGTTGCACTATCAAATAGTAGTGAAATATCATGGAAAACAATGTTTATGAATTTCAGTCTATGTGGAAACAATAATTTTAAAATAGAGAATGAAGCAAGAGTATATCTTGGTGATGTGGTAGAAAAACATGCAGGTTTTGCATGCAGGTGGTAAATTTGGAGGCTCAAGTAGTGGCTATAGTGTGTCTGGTGGACTACATGGTGTGGGCCTGTCAGTTGTTAATGCATTATCAGAGGTATCAATCTCATACTTGTAGATATATGCTAGCATTTTCCTATACACTGATAAAAAATACAGAATTTGTTATTTTGAAATATTTGTGCTATTGCCCCTTCTCTTTTCTCGCCAGTGTAGCCAGTCATTCAGCTTAGCGTTATCTTCTCTTTTTGACTGTCTAGCAATACTTCTGTCAAACTTATCGCATTCATTACTTTACCTGATATGTTGTCCTTCATGGTAGAATGACTACAGGTGTTATTAACTTCCTGCATGTTTACTAAATTGTTTTAAACATTTCTCCAACTTTTTTTTCCTGTGACTGAATATACAGTGCATGATCTTTCAAAATGTTGAATTATAACTTAGACTTGTTCTGGATTTTCATTTCAAGAATTGATTGTGCTCCATCCTAGCCTTCTTGTGTGCGTCTGCCATTTATCTCATTTCAAGGAAAACAGCTATCAATTATGTCTATAATCAGAGAAAGACTACATTGTGAAAATGATTATGCATGATGCATTGCTCACCTCATTATTGTGCTCCATCCTAGCCTTCTTGTGTGCGTCTGCCATTTATCTCATTTCAAGGAAAACAGCTATCAATTATGTCTATAATCAGAGAAAGACTACATTGTGAAAATGATTATGCATGATGCATTGCTCACCTCATTATTGTGCTCCATCCTAGCCTTCTTGTGTGCGTCTGCCATTTATCTCATTTCAAGGAAAACAGCTATCAATTATGTCTATAATCAGAGAAAGACTACATTGTGAAAATGATTATGCATGATGCATTGCTCACCTCATTATTGTGCTCCATCCTAGCCTTCTTGTGTGTGTGCGCCATTTATATCATTTCAAGGAAAGCAGATATCAATTATGGCTATAATCAGAGAAAGACTACATTGTGAAAATGATTATGCATGATGCATTGCTCACCTCATGCCTATGTGGACACAAATCAATTGTCGAATGGTTCAACTCTTTATTCAGTGACCTTTTGATGTCAAAATAGTGCTGTGTCCAATGGATGTCTAAAAAGAAAAGTAGATAAAGGGAAATAAAGTGAACCGTTAATCACTTTTACTCTCTAGGTCAGATATCTCTCTTTTTCATCAGATTTACTCCTTGTAGAAAATGTGACCGCCTCCTTAATGGATGCCAACAGTATCAGAGAAGTAATGTTTCACCTAATATGTGTTAGTTGTTAGAACTTTGTACTGCAGTAATCCTGATAAATGGAAGAAAATGGCCATAAAGACTCACATGGATTGTGCTTGATTTATTGGTTTTCTATGTAGTGTAGTTCTCATTAGTTTTCTTAGCGTGGCTGAAATTATTCATTGAAATGCTCACATGCGTGATCATTTTTTTCGAAAAGGTAATATTCGTATTTATAAAAAGCACAAGTTAGTGCTGGAATTTCTCTACGTTGAGCAAAACACCAAAAATGGCCTTCTTTTACTAACTTGTGGTGGTAATAGTCTTTCAGCTGACGTAGTGATCTATATCATATTTTCTGATAGGCCCTAGAAGTTACCATATGGCGTGATGGTAAAGAATACCAACAGAAATATTCACGGGGGAAGCCAGTGACAACTTTGATGTGTCAGGAGCTCCCAGTGGAAATGAAAGATCGGCAAGGGACCGCCATTCGGTTTTGGCCTGATAAAGAAGGTAGTTATGTTCTATCTTGCTTGGACTCTTCAAAGATGCTGAAGGTTCATGTCAGATCCTCCAAAAGTAGTGCATTTTGGAGGATCCAACACGAATATGATAGTATTTTTGCAGAGTCCAAGCGTCATAGGTTATATTGTCTTTAAACTCTGATATTTGCTGCTGTTATCCTTCGTTTCACATTTCCCATTTTTTTTATAATTTAACATTCAAAATTCTGATGGCATCTTCCTTTGCAGTATTCACAACTGAAATAGAATTTGACTATAACACCATCGCAGGGAGAATTAGGGAGCTTGCTTTCCTCAACCCCAAGGTATTGTTGGTAGTTTAAGTTAGTATCATGCGACATTTTTTGAATGATGCTGTCAAATGACGCCATTAAGAGCTTTTGCTTGTGGAAGTAACTTAATATTTTCCTTCTTCAACCTATAGTTTAAGTGAAAATGCTTATGCAATTTGGTGACTGCATGTTGAAGTTCATTTCAATGCAACAAACATTCCTCACTTATCTTCCTCAAAAAACATTCCTCACTTTTGCCTGCTGCATTTTGGTGTATAGACATACGTTAACATCTTCCAGGAAATCAAAGCTTCTTATTCTTGATAGCTTCCTTCATATGCTAGATTCATTTTACTTCAAACAATTGAGCATATATTTTATTTCAGCTCACAATTGTTCTCAAGAAGGACGACATAGATCCGGAGAAGATCCAACACACCGAGTACTTTTATGCTGGAGGATTGGTTGAATACGTGAAATGGCTGAATGCAGACAAAGTGTGCTTGTCTTTTCCCTTTCTCTTTTGAATTTATTGAATAAAATGCTTGTTATTGAAAACATTTAGAACTGGCAGTAAAGATTCATGGTTAATCTTGACCCATGAATTTACTGATCTCTCATACTTACGTGTCATGTAACATAGTGTCCTTGCCACCAGTGTTTTAAAAGGCAGGGTTGCGAGGCATAAGCCCAGAAACATGGGGTGTAAGTTTCATGGATCTACGGGAGCGTATTTCTCATGTATCCTCAATTGTATAATGTTATTATCGAGGAAATAAGCACAAGTAAAATTCTAATAGTTCTGCAATAAATTCAAATAAATCACTAATAATTTAGAAAAATACTATAATTATTACTTCCTCCGTTTAAAAAAAAATGATCTACTTTCTATTTTAGTCTATTATAAAAAGAATGACCTCTTTCCTTTTCTGGTAAATATTTTAATTTCAACTTTCCTCGTGGCATGTTTAAGGCCACAGGATTAAAGGGTATTTTGGTACATTTGACATAACGTTAATTTACAACCACAAAATCAAAAAGTCTTCTATATTTTCTTGAACTAAATGCCAAGTCAAACTAGGTCATTCTTTTTGAAACGGAGGGAGTAATTGAGAAATGTAACAACACAAAAAATGATACTCCCTCTGTCCTATTTTATGTGGCACCGTTTCCGTTTTAGTCCATCCCAAAAAGAATGTCACCTGACTCTAAAGTCCACTTTTACCTTTAATGAAATAATTCTCAGCCACATAAATATCTAAGAATTATTTTAGACAACAAATTTCAAAAGTCTTCCTTTTTTTCCTTGAACACTGTGCTAAGTCAAAGGGTGCCACATACAATGGGACGGAGGGAGTAATAGCCGAGATAATCTTTGAAATTAAATCATCATCCATTTCATCATCGATCTTCACAACTACTAGTCCTTTCCACTGTCAACTTATATTTGCATTAACTATTGTTTACATGTTTCAAAGAAGGAGAGGGATAGAAAATTTAAGAGCAATGACATAAAAAGAATAAAGACACCTGAGGAACATAGTGCTATGGAATCTCATTCCTATAAATTTCAAGCATGATTATTAACTAAATACTACTAGTGATTGTGTCATTTTTTTGTGAGAGTTGCTTTATTTATTTATGTATTTTAGGAAAAATCACTACAACATGGAAACATGATAAAATAAAGTATAAATATCATTATCTCAATGATAGAAATATGATTTTTAAAAAAATATCTTTAACATAATAAAAATAAAATTTAAAGTCCGGGACTTATGTTTTTATGTCTCAAATCCTGAGGTGTACGCCCTATGGATATATGCCTCTCATTTGCGTCCAGGAACATTTTGGTATGCCTCGCCCTGCCCTAGGATTTGTTTCGAAAACGCCTTTGAAAATACTGCTCGTCAGTAGGGTCATCAGTGCCATCACTTCTAAAATATTGAATGGAGCCGACAAGTTATATTTTATGCTCCCTTGTTTCAAAATTGTTCTTCCCAGTTTGATTTGGCACTATTATTTGGACTTGAAATTTGAGTTGCTTAATATTTGTATTGACAGATAATATCAGGCATGTATGTTTAAGAATGACTATCTTTGTCCTTGGGCTTTGATCTAGTGTAAGAACACAATATGCTTAGTCTTAAGTGAGAAGGGTAAAGGGGCGGGCAGTTATCTATTGAGTTTCGAATTGTGCACCATCAGCTCTTGGATAATTTGAGGATATCAACAGAAGAAAAAGACGGTCTTTTAGAGAAGACAAAATACTTGGTGATTTCTCCTCTATGTCCAAGCATTAGTGTATAGAGTTACCTGGTACATGCGCTGGTGGGTGGTATCAGCTACTGTGGAATTAGTTGAAGTGCGTGCAAGTGCCTGGACACCATGTGTTATTAAAATAAGATTGTCTGTCTTTTCTGGTGATGCTTTTGTTGTATGTAATCTAGTTAGTAGTGCCTGACTTCTTCTTATTCTAGAAACCACTTCATGATGTGCTGGGATTCAGAAAAGAAGCTGGTGGAATCACGATTGATGTGGCTCTTCAATGGTAAGATGTATTATCTGTTTATTCTTCTTCCCATCTTCCTCTCCTTTATCTTTTCATCATCATGGATGGTTGGAATTGTAGCAGCCCACAATTCTGTGCTGCACCTTATTGTCATGCAGTGGCTATTTTTCTCCCACCATTTGTGTGCAATATGAATATGTCAAGAGTTTTTCGTGTTACTTTTTTCTTTCCTCTATTGCAGGTGCTTAGATGCTTATTCAGACACGATGCTAGGTTATGCAAACAGCATACGGACGATTGATGGTGGCACTCACATAGATGGTGTGAAAGCTGCCCTAACAAGAACCCTCAACAATTTGGGGAAGAAGTCAAAGACAATCAAGGTTTGCTGAATATAGGCTCACTGGTTCAGCTCTTTCTGTTTGCTTCAACAAAAATGTTTGGTTGTTTTTATCTTTCCAGCCTTTCCAGTCTTGCTAATACAACACTGAATATATTGGACGTCTTTTGATTTTTTCTTGTACTACTGTGCTTTAGATCATTTTGTTCGGATGTGCATGCTACCCCTTGTAATTCCTTTGCTGGTTTCATTAGAAAAAAAATCACTCCACACCTTTGAGCTTTAGTGCCTTCAAAATACTGACTTTATCACCAGTAACCAGCTTATATTCTCATTGTTTAATGTTTGCAAGAGCTAGAGGATTATTCTAAAGTTGTATGAGTTTTTATCTAGATTACCATCTTACAACCTAAAGAGTTTCTAGTTACATACACAGAAATCAATTAAATTTGTATGATAGATAATTTCTTTTTGATGAAGTAAGATGTTGTATTAGAAAGGCATCAAGGAGATGCAAATTACATATGGAAATATACGGTTAACTCCTATAAACAAAAACACCTATTTAATCAGGGAGTTGGCCACAAGCAAAAAGAATAGTCGCTAAGCCATTGAGGGAGCTGAAGAAATCTAAAAGGGGTAATATATCAGTAACAGGGAATAAATTGCTCTAATGGAAGAGCTTAATAAGGCAAAAGGATTTCAAACTGCTAATTGGAGTTGAGATACCACCAAAACATCTGACATTCCTTTCCTTCCAATACACCAAAAAATACATGATGGAATCATCTGCTAGGTCTTCTTGATGGGGCTATCAACTTCTTTAAAATTCCAGCTTCCCACTACTTCTTTGACACTCTGGGGGAGAATCCAGTTGATACCAGCAATTGAAATGAACATATTTCAAAGAGTTGCTGCCACTGGACAATGCCGAAACAAATGATTCACTGATTCCAGGCTATTGAGGCACATGAAGCATCTGTCTACTAGTTGAAGTTTCCTCCTACTTAGATTGTCCAGGGTTAGGATAGCATTCTTGTGGGTAGTCCAGGTGAAACACTTGATTTTAGGGGGTAGTCTAGTCTTCCAAATCAGTTTCCATGGCCACTGGTCTATCATGTTATTTGAAGAGCACAACTTGTGGTATTCTTCCTTCACTGTGTATGTTTCTTTTTCGGAGCTGCCTCATTTTAAGCTATCAGGCAAGTGAGGGGACATTGAGGCTCCTTCTAGAGTTCTTCAAAAAAATAAAAAAGGGGGCAAGGGGACCATATTCCATCTTCTCAGTTTCAAGCCACTGAAGGGTCTATATCAGAGGCGATCCTGTATATAATAGGGTGGGAGACATTGAGAGATTGATTGTTAAGCCACCTATCTTTCCAAAATTTAACTGAGTTGCCATTTCCAATCCTGAAGGACACCTCTTGGAAGAATACCTTCCTTAACTGGTTAATGTACTTCCAAGGTCCAACTCCATAAGGGTCAATATTCTGCTTGGTATTCCATCTGTCTTGCCTCTCGTATTTGTAATTCACTACCTCTATATCTTCACCGCCGTTTCATTAACAGATTCTTGTTGTGCTTCTTTAAATCGCTGATTCCCAGACCTCTGTGTAGCTTTAGCATAATTACATTTTCCCACTTCACAAGATGGAACTTAGGGCCCTCATAACTCCCCTTCCATAAGAAAGGTCTTCTGATTTTATTAATTTGATTTTGTACCTTGGATGGTATTGGGAGCATTGACATGATATATGTGGGGATACTATCAAGTATACTGTTGATGAGAGTCAACCTGCTCTCCATAGAGAGATATTGCATCTTCCAAGTTTGTTAAGCTTCTCTCCATTTTCTCAATAATTTCATTCCAAAGTCTTGCATCTTTGAACTTTGGTCCCAAAGGGATACCTGGGTGTTTTGTTGGAAATGAGCCAATACTACAGCCCCTAATGCTGAGCCAGTTCTTCTAAATCAGGGACCTCATTTATTTGGTATATCTTACTCTTTAGCATATTAATATGCAGCCTGGAGATTGCTTCAAAAAGGAGTATGTCAGGTTGAAATATCGCACCTGAGACTTGTCTGTCCCACAAATAGTATGGGTATCATCTTCGTAGAGCAGGTGAGTCACAGAGATAGAATTGTCTTCATTTTTGCCCACCTTGAATCCTTCAATCCATTGCATTTTCTTTGCCTTGCCTAACATCTTGCTAAGACTTTCTGTGGCAAGGATAAATAAGAATGGAGAGAGTGGGTCCCCTTGTCTAATCCCTTTTTGAGGGGAGAAGAAACCAACTGGGGATCTATTCACTAGAATTGAATACTTGACCGTAGTAATGCTAAATTTGATCCATCTGATCCACCTTTCTCCAAATCCCATGCTCCTCAGCATTGATAACAAATAAGACCAATTGAGTTTGTCAAAAGCTTTTTCCACATCTAACTTGCATAGAATTCCAGGAACTCCACTTTTTAGTCTTCCATCTAGAAGTTCATTTGCAACTAAGGCTGCATCAGTAATCTGCCTTTTTTTAAGAAAGCACTTTGTTCTCCTGATACTAGCTTTCCCATGACTGTCTTTAGCCTCTCAGCTATGACTTTGGCTATAATTTTGTACACACTGCCTATGAGGCTTATGGGTCTGAAGTCTTTGAGTTCTATTGCACCTTTCTTCTTTGGGATAAGGGCAATAAAAGAGGCATTGCAAGACTTTACCATGTGGCAGTGTTGATGGATATGAGAGATAGCCCCCATTAAGTCAGGTTTGATTATCCCCCATGCTTTTTGGTAGAATGCCATGGTAAATCCTTCAGGGCTAGGGCTTTTGTCTGGTGCACAAGACATCAAAGCAGCTAGCACCTTTTCCTCTTCAAATGGTCTTTCTAACCAGGCTTTTTCTATCAGTGATATGCTGGCTAAACCATCGAAAGATACTCTGGGCCTCCAGTTCTCATTTTTAGTGTATATGTCTTGGTAGAAACTGAGAATTTCAGATTTTCTTTTTTCACTGTCATCACTAATTTCTCCATCAATCAGCAATTTATCTATACAGTTGTTTCTCCCGTGGGAGTTTGCTATGGTGTGGAAAAAATTAGCCCTGGTTTTTTGCCTCCAGGACACTTCTTCTGTTATTGCTAGTTTTTGAAGCTCATGTTTTAGTGTTACTGACTTCTCTTTCTCAGCTTGCGACATGAGTCTGGTTTCAGCTATAGTTTCCAGTGAGGTTAGGTTTTCCAAAATTTGTGACTTTTGTGTTTCCAAGTGTCCAAATGTAGCCTTATTCCAGTCAGTGATGTCTTTCTT
Source organism: Solanum virginianum (assembly GCA_000787875.1). NCBI lineage: Eukaryota > Viridiplantae > Streptophyta > Magnoliopsida > Solanales > Solanaceae > Solanum > Solanum virginianum. Next base: position 47,994 of record DF361096.1, on the reverse strand, counting down.
GAGTTTCTTTAGTTTGTGTGAGAATAAAATCTGAACTCACCCAAATAGTGTAGTTGTGTCACCATTCTTAAACTTTGTCTATAAATCCTTCAGCCTGAAGCCACATATTATCAAACTTAAAATAGGATGGTTTGGCTTCCCAGTCACCACATTCCAGTAGTAAAGGCCTAGGCCTATGGTCTGATATCACTCTTGGAAGAGCAACCTGTTTTACAACTTTGAAATTTTCATTCCATTTAGAGGATATCAAGAATCTATCTATTCTTGATACTTGCATAGAATCTCCCCCTCTAGACCAAGTGCAATGAGCCACTTGGAGGGGCAAGTCAACTATGCCCAAATCCTCGATGATATTTGAGAATGATTTCATGGCGTTAGACCTCTAATTGCAATTTAACCTCACTTTCATATCTACAAACATTGAAGTTCCCCCCTATTACCCATTGTTCATTCCATAAGCCTCTGATTGCTGCAAGCTTCATGCCACAAATTTTCCCTTTCTGGATTTGTGTGAGGTCCATAAACCCTTGTGAAACACCACCTGAAGTCTTGTGTACTCTCCTACCCTTGTGAAATACCACCTGATGTCTTCTTGTGTATTCTTCTGCATACATGAGATAGTGTAGAAGCCTTGTTGAATTCCCCTGTTTGGTGATTGTCTTTTGTCCCACAACACATGATAGAGTTTAGGGCTGCTCATTCAATCCATCTGTTCCCCCATACTTGCCTTATCCTCTGAGATGACCTGTCTTCAGTTTTGGTTTCTTGTAAACACTTTATGAGTTATGACTCTATCAGCGCTCCATTTGTGAATCATTGATTTGATTGTACTCCTCTTATTTGCTTTATTTAGTCCCTACACATTCCAATTCAAATTTTTTATCTTCATCCGAAGAAAGCTTTGTAATACCTGCCCCATGTTTCTTCCTTTTTACCATCCAAGTTCATTCCCCACTTCAATCTCTACAATTCTAGTGATTGTTTCTTATTCCCTTTTGCATTGTTTTTGATGGATGATGATTGGTGTTGCTTCTCCTCCTGTCTCCTTTACTCCATATGCAAGACCGTCATCCCCAAAATCTTTGGGAGATTTCTTTTGTAGTATTTTCCTTGCAAATTCTCCCAGCCCTTTGTTGTAATCAATTTCTGGAATGATAATTGCTTTCCGTCCATCTCCTATCCTGTCCATGTTTTGATTCTTAGAAATCTGCCATAATTATTAAAATTTTGGTAGACCAAGAACAAGTATGTTTGAATCTCTTTTTCCTATCTTCTGTATAGATTTTCGTGCCCCTCTGAAGCTTGGTGCAGTTGCTGACATATCCATCTCGAATTTTCTTCATCAATTTTAACTTGATTCGTAAATCTTCTGCTGCATTCAATCCACGAGAACCATCTGTCAATTCCCTGAGATTCTTCAATAATCTCAAAGGATTTATCCCCTGATATGAAAAAGATTTCCGTACCATAATAAAGAGAAAAGAGAAGGATCGACTTCGGTGGAAGTTGCCGGAAAAGGTGGGTTCCTCTCTCCTAGGAAGTAGGAGAGAGAGAAAGAGCATTGGGAACTGCGTCTGGGAGCTTTTTTATCGAGTTGTTTTTTATGCACAAAACCAAAACTAGTATTATAAAGAATTTCTATTTCAATAACTAAAAATTCGACTCCAAGCAACTGAAATTGTCCAGAACGAACTGAAACTACAACTAAAACCACTGGGAATCAAAGAAAACAACAACATACCAAGTGGAATCCACAAGTGGGGTCTGGGGAGGGTAAAATGTTGCAGACCTTATTACTACCTCAAAGAGGCTGTTTTCAGAAGATCCTTGTCTAAAAAATATCAAACTCTATAAGCAGAAGATACTAGGTACGAAAAAAGGAAAAGGAAAGGAAAAGGAAAGGAAAAGTAAAATGACTAAAGTGGAAAACAAAAGATAGTATATAAATACAACAAAAGTAATATGTATAAAGCAGGCAATGATAACGCAAGACATAAAGACACGACTAATCCTACTAACCTACTATATCACAAGGCCAGATATCATCCTATCCCTACTAGCCTATTAACCTATTACCCTAATATGCGACATCCATTCCTTTCTATCTAAGGTCATGTCCTCGGTGAGATGAAGTTTCGCCATATCTTGTCTAATCACCCCACCCCCCTCAATATTTTTTCGGTGTACTTCTACCCCTCTGCGTAATCCTTAAATCCAACCTCTCGCATCTCCTAGTCAGAGCATCAGTACTCCTTCTCTGTGCATGTCTAAACCATCGCACTCTCACTTCCCTCATCTTGTCAACCACAACTGCCACTCCTAACTTCTCTTGAATAGTCTTATTCCTAATCTTATCACCACTGGTATGTCCACACATCCATCTCAACATCTTCATCTCCGTAACATGCACCTTTTGGATATGTGAGTTGTTGACTGACCAACACTCTACCCCATATAGCAATGACGATCTAACCACCATTATGTAAAACTTACCTTTAAGTTTAGGCACATCTTCTTATCACACAATACTCCAAAAGCCAGTCTCCACTTCACCCATGGTGTCCCAATACAATGTGTGATATCATCATCAATATCACTACTACCTTGGATGATGGCCCCAAGATATTTAAAGCTTCCTCTCTTGGATAGGTTGAGTGGCAAGCTTCATTTCGATGTCCGCTTTACCCCTTGCGGCATTGAATTTGCACTCCTAAGTATTTTTGTTTTGGTTTTGCTCAATATGAGCCCTTTGGATTCCAAAGTATGTCTCCACACCTCCAACTATCATTAATTTTATTCCGAGTCTCGTCAATCAATACTATGTCATCTGCAAATAGGATACACCATGGAACCTCCCATCCATCACTAAGGCAAAAAGAAAAGGGCTTAGCACTGATCCTTGATGAAGTCCCATTTCAGCAGGAAAATACTATTGAGTCTCCTACCACCATCCTTACTCGAGTTTTAGCTCCGTCATAGATGTCCTTTATCGTTCTAATATACATCATTGGAACACCTTTTGCCTGTAGACACCTACATAGGACATCCCTCAGAATTCTTTCAAAGGCCTTCTCAAGATCAATGAATACCATATGAAGGTCCCTCTTTCTCTCTATATATTTCTCCACTAGCCTTCGGAAAACATGAAATGCCTTAGTAATCGATTGCCTGGGCATAAATCCGAATCGATTCTCCAAAATAGACACACTTCTTCTCACCCTCACCTCCACCACTCTCTCCCAAACCTTCATAGTGGGCTTAACAACTTGATGCCTCTGTAATCATTACAATTTTGAATATTACTCTTGTTCTTGTACAATGGAACCATTGAACTCCTCCATTCATTGGGCATCTTAGCAGTCTTCAAAATAGCATTAAACAACCTAGTCAATTACTCATACCATCCTTGACCGTGCTCTTCCAAAAATCCACCAGAATCTCATAGGGTCTGATTGTTCTCTCTTTGTTCATCCTATTAATAACACGTCTAACCTGCTCAGTTCTGAAACGCCTGCAGTAACCAAAATCTCGATGACTATCGAAGTGTGCCAAATCACCCAACTCAATATCTCTGTCCCCTTTTTCATTTAAGAGTTTATTAAAGTAATCACCTTTGCTTAATGGAAGTCTCATCCACCAACACCTCACCCTCCTCATCCTTGATGCAATTCACTTGGTCCAAGTTATGGGCTTCTCTCTTTCTTTCGCGAGCCTATACAATCTCTTGTCTCCACCTTTTCACCTAGCTCAACATATAAACGTTCAAACGTTGTTGTCTTAGCACTTGTGACCACTGTCTTCGCTTTTGTCTTCGCTGTCTTATAGATATCCATAAGCCTTCATTTTTCATTCTCATCCACACACTCCAACTACTTTGTGTAGGCAATTTTCTTAGCTTTCATTTTGCCTTGAACTTCTCCATTCCACCACCAATCACCTTGACATCCACCAAAGGTTCCTCTCGAAATCCCTAGTACCTTGGTAGCTACTCTTCTAATGCAACCAGCAGTAGTGTCCCACATGGTGTTCGCATTTCTGCTACTACTCCAAACCCCCAAACTACTCAATTTTTTATTGAGTTGGTTTTTATTTACAAAACCGAAACATGTATAATAAAGACTTTCTGTTTCAATAACTAAAAAATCGACTCCTTCCTGCCTAATAGATATTCTTTATGTAACTACATATTAAGACAAGAAAGTTTAAATTTTAAAGTAGTCTATATATTAGAGTTAATTGGAATCTATTTAAGATAGAAGTTGAGGTGTGTAAATAATGGTCTAGTTCTTGCCGCACTACATCAGTATAACATTGAGTGGTGTTAGTTTGTTTTTTTTTCAGACAGGAAACTTTTGATTTAGGAAAAGTGGTGAAATAAATGAAACAAGCAAAGAAGAATGTTGATGAGAATGTGATTGACTATATTGTTAGTTGAACACAAGTGTATAAAGTCTATGAACTTTGGTAGTGCTGACTTCACCTTTTAACTAAATTCCTCAGCTTTGAACTGCTTATATGCGCACATCTGACAGAAGCACATTAGCAGTGCTTTCTGGACCATCCCGCAATCTTAGTCATGGGTCTTTGTATGACTGTTAGTTTTTCATTCAAATTATTAATATCAATGAGTATAAGGATTGATAAGAGAAGGTGTTTTTATCTTTAAAAAAAACTATTTAGTCAAAGAAAAAGAAATCTATTTAATCAAAGTGGGAAAGACAAATTAAAACTCAGTTGAAATCTCCAATTCTGCGTTTCAGAATTTGCTATTCATTTTCCCTCTGACACACTGATTGGGTGCAATCAAGCTAGTGAATTATCCTAAATCTTCTCTGTTATTTTGATTCGTCTTTTTTTTTAATGTTACTATAACTAGGGATATTTTGGTTACCATCAAGTTTTGTTCATTTGTATTATTCAGGAGAAGGAACTAAACTTAAGTGGTGAGCATGTAAGAGAAGGATTAACTTGTGTTATCTCTGTTAAAGTTCCGAATCCAGAATTTGAAGGACAAACTAAGGTATCTCTCACCTTTCATGGTTGAAATATTTGTAAGTTTTATGGTATAAAAGTTCCATAAAGCCGTAAGATTTCAATTGTCTGATCGCTGACATTGTTTACTTATACTCTGTATATCCGTTGAAGACTAGGCTGGGAAATCCTGTGGTAAGAAAGGTGGTCGATCAGTCAGTTCAAGAGTATCTGACTGAGTATCTGGAATTGCATCCAGATGTGCTAGATTCGATCCTTTCCAAGTCATTAAATGCTCTAAAGGTACCTAAGTTGTTAGATACAGAAGATTGATCTTTGTATATTAGGCTGACTAAAAAATGTTTACCAGTCATATCTATTGTGCTGTATGTAGGCAGCTCTTGCAGCAAAGAGGGCTCGGGAGTTGGTGAGACAGAAAAGTGTCTTAAGATCATCCTCTCTTCCAGGGAAGCTTGCTGATTGTTCAGCCACAAATCCTGAAGAAGCTGGTAATTTTACCTTAATATGGATTTCACAATCACAACCAATATAGCATTTTTTCCTTTGGGGTATTTGGCTTAATATTTTAATGGCATGAAATATATCGGACCTTTCTCTACAAAAAAAGGCTGATGTCGGGCATGCTTCTGAGTGTAGCTTACATACTTTGAGCGCAAACAATCTAATAGAAGTATGTATGGTCATCCATTGCTAATAATGGAAAGATTTTATTTCCATATTAATGCAATAGAGTTTGTTTCATGTGAGTGGTGCTTTTGTCACTATTATGGAGACATGTAATTCTTGTGATAGTGGAGTTCTGAACACTCATTGTCAGAGTTTAACAACCATAGATAGCGTGAAGCATTTTTCATACGAATAGTGTCTATTGGAATGTCTTTTAGGAGCCTTATTTTGTGATTACATTTTTTAAGAGAAGTATGTGGATAGAGATTTTTGAAGCCTTCCCTTTTTTGGGGTTGTTGTAGGGAGATGAGATTATGCTCTATATAAATAATTACAGTTTGAAAGGTAAGCTGAGGGAGTGGAACAAATGCAACTTTGGCAATGTGGAACACAGAAAGAATGAGGTGCTATCACAGTTAGCATAATTGAACATGGCACTGGAAAACACCATAATTTTAGAAGACTTGCTAGTCAGGGCTAAGTTACAAAGAATGAGTCACTACCACAGTTAACCAAATATGAATAGATCTCTTGAAGTCTGAAGACAAAGATCAAAATGTTTATGATTTAGACAAGGCGTCAAAAATACTAAATTCTTCCATAAGAAGGCATGCTCGTTAAAGACACAATTATTGTCACAACCCAAGCTAGGCCTTAGGTGTGACATGGTGATCGAAACCCTGAAGGACCCCAACCATAATATTTAGGAAAAACATGAACCTAGATTAAATAGGGTAAGCTATATTCAATTTCATAAAACCCTAGATTATGCATATGAGAGGTTTACTCAATAAATCATAAAAACATGTCAATAGTGCTACCCATGCATAATAATACTAATAATCATAATATGATATCATGTTGATGCATTTTGAGTGGAAATCACAAAACCCTTAAAATACATACTTGTAAATGAATAAAGAAGAAGAGGGATTCTTTGGTCTCCATCAGTGGAAGGACCCTATGGATGAAATCCACATACCTTGGGTAAATTGATGGAGAGAATCTAGGATTTGGGTGATGGAACTTGAAATCTTAGCCTTGTCCCTCACTTGAGCTTAGGCAAGAAGGAAACTTGAGAGAATTTGAGTATTTGGGTGAATGATTTTGGGAAAGTGAGGTGATGGGTAGTATAGATACGCTTAAGGGCTGATTTGGGCTTGAAACGATGTAGTTTAGGGCTTGGGATATGAAGAAATGTCGAAAACATCCTTCATTAAAAACTGTCGGGGGGAACAACAAACTGATTCCACGAGCCATAGACCCACTGTGGAAAGGGTCTTGTAATAGTCAGACTAATTTTCCAGGTTTCTGATCCTCATCTACGGGCACTCATCCATGGACCATAGTCCCTTTTTGGTCCGTAAACACCTCTTGTGAATCCACCCAACACTTAGCTCAATTTCACGTCTTTAGGACCCAAATGACGAACCCAACGTATGAACCGTAGTTTCATTTATGGTCCATAGTCATTTCTCGTGGGTCACTTAAACACTTAGAAAAAATTTAAATTTCTAGGATCCATCCTATGAAACCATGTTACGACCCGTCAACAACCATGTTACGACCCGTCAGCCCTTTCACGACCTATAGAGGGTTTCATCATGCTGAACCCTTGTTTTCCCCTTTGTAAATCTCTTCTGTGATCAACATCCACAACAACCTTTTATGACCCGTGGTTACATTTACGGGCCGTAATTGACCCTCGTAATACTAACAATGTCTAGTTTGCTACACAATTTCCCTTGTCCCAACCTTCCAACTTACGGGGTATTACATACTAGGACTACCAAGATTAGGAATAAAGTTATTCGGGAGAAGTTGGGAGTGACCTTTGTGGCGGATAAGATGAGAGAAACGAGACTGAGATAGTTTGGGCATGTGCGGAGGAGTTGGATCTAGGGGTTAATATGGAGGGGCATGGGTAGAAAAAGTGTGGGGAGAGGTGATTAGACAATACATGCTGCAACTCCATATCACAGAGGACACGACCTTAGATAAAAAGGAGTGGAGGTCGCGTTTTAGGGTAGAAGGTTAGTAGGGGTAGAATATTGTCTTGCCTTGTGAAGGGTTTTAGGTTTGTCATAGGATTAGTCTTGCTATTATGGTCGTATGTTACTGCTCATTGATTATTCTGTTACTTGTATTTTTCTTGTAGAATTGACATTGCTCTTCCTTTTAGCTATTATTCTATATCTATTGTTTTTTTCTTTCCTTGGATCGGATACACTTGAGCCGAGGGTCTTTCGGAAGCAACTTCTTTATTTCCATTAGGTAGTGGTGAGGTCTGCATACACTCTACCCTCCCCCGACCCTACTTTGTGGGATTCACCGAGTATGTTGTTGTGTAAGCATTCTTTCCTAGTCAATGGAACACTAAGAGCTTCTTTGCCACTCAAAGGAGTCTACGACAAGGACACCGAATGTCTCTGTTCATGTTTATGATGGTGATAAAATACTTCAGTTCTATGCTGTCAGTAGCATATTGGACTGGGTGGATAAAAAGTTTGAAAATTCGTAACATCCATAATACTTTAGAGATCTCTCACCTGTTGTACGTGAATGATATTCTGCTGCGATGCTGAGGTTGATCAACTTAAACATTCTGAGGGTTGATTTTAGTGGTCTTTGAACCTGTCTCAGCTCCCTATTAGTTGGAGAAAACGTTAATTATATCCAAGTCACTGATTGCTGCATTCTGACTGCTATCTTAGGCTGCCAAGATGGTACCTTACCAACTACTTATCTTGGATTGCCATTATGGGTTGTGAAGTGCAAAGTTGATGGCATCTGAGAAGTAGTGATGGGAAATTTGAAAAAAAGGTTAGCCATGTAAAAGAAACAATATATTTCTTTGGGTGGGAGATCAGTTCTAATTAATAGCGTGTTGGATTGAGTTCCTGTGAATGTAATGTTTACGTATCCCAATGCGCACCAAAATTGAGAAAAGAATTGACAAACTTAGGAGGAACTTCTTATGACAAGATTACAAGGAAAGAAAGTTGTTTAATTTGGTGAACTAGAAGTCTTCCGTTAAAAGTCAAAAAATGGAGCATTGGGGGATGAAAAATATCATACAACAAAATGAAAGCCTGTTGATAAAGTGGTTATGGAGATTTAACTGAGGTGGAAGTGCTCTGAGCTGATGTTATCAGGAACAACTACGCTAATGATGGGCAATGGTATGCTAGAAAAGTCGAACATCCTATGGCGTGTCAGTATGAAAGAACATTAGATCTCTGTAGCCTCTCTTTAAGGCTTATACTGGATCAGGGTGAGCAGTGGGAGAGAAGTTTCTTTCTGGATGGACAATTGGATAGGGCACTGACCTTTGATAGAGTAAATGGGGTTTGGAGCATCAATTTTTAGAAGAAATTTCGATGATTTAGAAACGAACTGGGCTATTGATTTTCCAGTTTGTTAAACACATATCAGCAACTAACACACACAGAGACAACATAACATGGATCACCTTTTATTTTTTTGATTGTAAGTGATTGTATCAAAAGTCATCCAGAAGTTGCAAAGTAAATAGGTGATAATTCCATTTAATACCCAAAAAAGGAAGATTTAGGAGTTCAAACATATAGCAAACACTCGAGGCTATTAGGCCATTGAGAGGGAGCTGATGATATCTAAAAGGGAAATTACATCATTTTTATGGGAATTGCTCCAAATAAAAAGATACATCAGACTTTTAGATTTCAAATAGCAGTTTGGAGTTGGAGTCCCATCATAACATCTGTTGTTTCTCTCCATCCATATCTATGTTTCTTGGAATCTTCAAAAATGTTAACTGTGCGTTTTTGGAGAATCCAACATGGGTGCTGCATCAAAATTGAAGAGTCTGCGCATCTTAGAAATCTGCATAAACTAGAATATACATACTGGTACCATTTGCCATATTTTCTTTATGGAATTATGCACTTAGGAAAGCTGGTGTTGGCCAGCTGATGCCAGAAACTGCAAAATACATGGACCATTTGTCTACTGCCACAGTATAGTGTAAAAAATAAGTAGTTCAGTGTCTCCTCCTTGAGATAGCATGTGAAGCATCTATTTCACCATCTGAAAACCCTTCTTGATATTGAGATTGTCTTGAGTGAGAGTGGCATTTAGAAGAGCGGTCCTAATGAAGCAATTGATTTTTTTGGGGGAGTTTAGTCTTCTAGATCAGGCTTCCCATGCCAGTGATCAGTTAGAGGACTTTGTTCACAGTGAGGTTAGATACAATGATCACTCACTAGCAACAAAGGTATGATCACAATGAGATCGTGCTACAGAATTTTTATCAGAAGAGAACTTACTAACTCCTTTGGCCAGGGAGACATCTGAGATCAATTAAAGCCCCTCCCGCCTCCAAAAAAAAAAAATTCCAAAAAGAGGTTTTGACGTATATAGCAAGTGCTTTTATGTGGGAGACATTCGGATGGCACATGTCACTTGTTTTTGCACTGCCAAGTTACCATGCAATCGTGACAGCTTTTTGCAAGTATGATCGAGTCACAATGGGTCATGCCAAATCAGCAAATGATTTACCGAGATGCTGGCACTGAAAAGGCCTAAGAGAAGCTACTGTGATGCAATACTATACCTGCATGTATTTGGTGGACTGTCTTAGACTGAAGGATATAGAAGATATTTTGAAGATTCTGCAAGCTCTATCATGATAAAGTCTAATTATAAATTTTTGTTTTGCTCATGGTGTAGGATGGAACATGTAAATGAGACTGAAACAGTTCTACAAACATTAGAATCCTTACAAGTTTAAGGCAGGCACACTTTTGTTATTTGTTCTTTTGCTACATTGTACAGTTCCAATAGCACATCCTTGTGCTGTTCTAATTTATAAAATTACTTCACCTTTCCAAAAGGATAATTTTAGTTATACATAGTTAAAGAAATTTGCATTACCTTACTAAAGAAAAACAGAGTCAAATTAATCAGAGAACACATTGTTTTACTTCCCAAGTACTGATAGTGTCACAAAAAGGGGTAGATGGAGTATTTGGTAAGGAAGACATGTCATGGTTGAAAATCGATTTGCGTTGTTAACTTCTCAAGGTAATTAAAGTATTATTATGTTAATGTGTCAAACGTTGTGTGATATAGAAGAATATCATGTAAAATAGAATTGAGTACAATTTTAAATTTAACACCCCATATTACCAGAGATGCTAGGATCTTTTATGTAATGTATCTTTCAATTTACGCAGGTATAGAATGTAGTAATATCATGTAAGTTGACTGCCTTTTCTAAAAGATCCTTTTCTCTTTTGAAAACTTTCAGAAATTTTCATTGTTGAGGGTGATTCAGCTGGTGGAAGTGCAAAACAAGGTCGTGATCGACGCTTTCAGGTAATCAAACCTCATTCATGTGCTGTAAACAGTTACCCCCCTTTTCAGACTATGCAGTAGCTTATGAAAGTGCTGATGGAAGTTCTGCAAACTGATTCTCCACCCAACCTTCTCCTTGTGAGCAAAAAAAGAAAAGAATTGTTCAACTAAAGCAGACACTGCATGTTACATTGGTAAAAGATGGACCAAACTTATATAGAGAAAAATTGTGCTGCAGAAGTGGCGATTAGATGACTAATTTCTTACTACTACTAAGTTTATTACATTCAGACTCCAATGTAAAATGTGTTAGTTGTTCATGGTTTGCAGGCTATTCTTCCTTTAAGAGGCAAAATTTTGAATATTGAAAGAAAGGATGAAGCAGCTATGTATAAAAATGAAGAGATTCAAAATCTTATTCTTGGTTTAGGACTTGGAGTTAAGGTACTATGTTCATCTTTGAGGTTTGAGCATTGTGTTCTTTGTTCAAAATGTTATTCTCATTAAATCATCTGCATCTCAGGGGGAAGATTTTAAAAAGGAAGCTCTTCGTTATCATAAGATCATAATTTTAACCGATGCCGATGTTGATGGTGCTCATATTCGAACTTTGTTGTTGACATTTTTCTTTAGATATCAGGTGTGTCCCTTTCATTGTTCTTCATGATCCAATGAAACATGCGTTTTCCACTGGGAATTAACAGTTGAATTGTGTAAGGAAATAACCAAGATATCTAGTTGACTTTTTGGAGAACCTGGTTGAGACATTCTTAACTTATTGCAGAGAGCTCTTTTTGAGGAAGGTTGCATTTATGTTGGTGTTCCACCTCTGTATAAGGTTTATTTTCTTTCAAGTGTTGTTTTAACAACTTCTGTATTTACTGTTCTCCATGTTTTAATGTTCTATTTTGAATTACAGGTTGAGAAGGGAAAACAAGCATACTACTGCTATGATGATGTAGAACTTAGAAAGGTCCAGCATTCCTTTCCTTCAAATGCGTCATATAACATACAGAGGTTCAAAGGTGAGATAGGAAGCATGATATGTTTTCGTTTTTTGGATCTTGAAAACTTAATATTTCACATGCGACATTCATTTTGGAACACATTTCTTGATAGGGAACTGTTTGCCGAACTTACTACCAGCTAAATGAGGGACAATTGACAAAGCCATTTTAGATGTACCTTAAGGTGCTTTGTGTGACGAGAAACCCTTGTTTCATGAACATCTCTAACAAAGGGACATCAGCTACTTGACATCACCTCAAAATAATTTCAGAATTTAACTGCCAAAATTCTTTGGTTTATGTTTCTACCAAACCATATGTTTGAAAAAATATAATGAAAATAGACTACGTTTAATTGCTGGCAATAATTGTATATGCTGAAATTTCGTGTCCTATATCCTTCTCATAAGTTATGAGGGCAGCACCATTCATTTATTGGGTGCTTGTTTTCCTATTAACGAATGACAATTGTACTCCCTCTGTTCCAGTTTATGCCAATTGGAACCCTTTCCTTTTTGGTATGTCCTAAAAAGAATGTCACCTTCTTACAATTATAAATAACTTAACTTTAAAATAATCTTTTAAATGAAGTGATTTTATAGCCACACAAATGTCTAAGGTTTGTTTTAGACCACAAATTTCAGAAGTCGTCCTTTTTAGATTTGTGCCCAATAAAACCGTGTCACATATACTGGGACCGAGGGAATAGGTTTTAGTGGGTGGATGAGTGGGGGGTTTCAGCAATGTCAGATCCAGAGCTGATGCATCTCTTATACATAGACATGTGAGTTCTTTTAACCTCCCTGATTTAAGTCATGTAATGTCTATGGATAACTTTTCAGGTTTGGGAGAGATGATGCCAGCGCAGTTATGGGAAACAACAATGAACCCGGAGACTAGGCTGTTAAAGCAATTAGTAGTGGAGGATGCAGCTGAAGCAAATGTTGTCTTCTCATCACTAATGGGTTCCAAGGTATGTTTTTCTGTTCAGTGAATGTAGTGTTAAGCTGAGACTTTATTAGGGACATCTAGTTGAGACAGAATTAATGTGTTTCTTTTAAAAACTATGGTGGGCTGGTGGCGGTCCATCTCTTTCCACTTGATGTGATTTTATGGTTCAACTCCATTATGCCAATTACAGGTGGACATTAGGAAGCAACTAATACAACATTCAGCAAGCATGATCAACCTCGAGCAATTGGATATATGAATGTGCAGTAAACTCTACAAGAACACAAATTATTACATTTGGGAGGGACCAGGTCTTGTATCCTATATTGCACAATGGGGGCCTGCAGTATAATTTTGATAGCCTAATGATGGGGCTTTTGAGGCACTTCCTTCTCCAGTTCTCCATGGAACATGCAGAGTAAGCAGGAAAGGACATGGATTAGAAGTAATAAGTACCTTGACATACATCATAGGTTCTCGTCCTCTCCTTATTTTAGTTTGCTTTCTGTAATTTGCACTCAACCTATGTAATTTAACATTTATAGTTAGCAGTGTAGCATAGAATATCAATGTAAGTAATGAGGTAGGAATTGTTTCTGTGGAAAAATATACAATGCTAAGGTGGAACCTGCAACTGAATTATGGTCCACTGCTAGAACCTTAACATCTTGTCTACAAATTACAGTAACTGTTGAAGAGTCTTGACATCCCCCTTGTCTTACTCGTGGGACATTTATTTAAAACTAGTTTTCTAGATACATGCGTTGCGTTGAAGCATGTCATATATATATATATATATATTTTGTAGATTCATTAGAATAATAAATTTTACAAAATATACGTATAATAAGTGATAAATCTAATAATTACATATGAATCCTTAAAAGTTTGACAAGAAACACCACGGGAGTGGTGCTATATTTTAGTAATTGCATAGTGTAATTAACAAATTTCAATATATTATAACCCTTTGTAAATTTAGAAAAAACCCTTTAAATAATCATTATGTGGATACACTGCCATAAATGAGATTGTGTTGATTCATTATTTTCAATTTCAGTTACAATTTAAAAGGAAGGTAGATTTCAATCCCTAAAAATTAGTTAAACAGATTATAATCAAATTCCTAACAAATTGGCAACAATACATTTTAAAATTCAAAAGTTTCCAGTTCTTCAAGTTATAACGAACAGAAATTCATACTGTAAACACGAATCATGAGATAAAATATGTTGAATGTGGCAATTATGTTGAAGCACTTTGGGATTTGGGAAAACAACATAGTTTATCCATGATACAAGAGTGATGGAGTAGTTGTTCTATCAACAATTTTATTTTTGAATCTCAAATTCACCATTACAGGTGAATTGGAAATCAACGACGGGAGAAAAGACATAAAAATTTGATATATTGTTGAAGGTAGTTCATCACCAATGGTTATTAGAAATGACGTGGGAGTACGATTATATTTTGAGGTAAAAAGGAAAGACGCTGGAATTTCAAATATTCATTGTGTATCGATGTAGTTGCCAAGACGGATAGAGTGATGCATCACTTTGATGCTACTTATGGCGAAGTTATGTGTGTTGAGGGAAGTGGTCATGATATACATGCTCTTGCCGTAGTTGAATCAAGTGTTGGTAATTCTTCTTATATTTCAGAATTGAAAATTGATACAGAGAATACTGATGTGAAGGAGAAATAATTGTACAAGAACAAGGCAACACTAGTGCAATGATGAAAAAATATAGAATAGAAAATAATTTCAACTTCAAAGTTGAGATCTGATGCGAAGAGGTATGCAGGTGATTTGTATCGTGCATTAGATTCATAGAGATTATATTATTTATTATATGTTGTTTTATAATTTTTTAGGAATAATAAATGATTCATTCATATGTATGGCGAATCCAACAAAATAAATGTGTATCATATAGTATGATACATTGAAAGGTGTTTTTGATTTGTTCATACTATATGATGAATCTATTTGTTGTGTGGCACTGACAAAATATGCATGACACATAACTGAATGAATAATATTTTGAATCACCATAAAAAAGGTATCTATATATTTTATATAAAAATTGGGTCATGTTGTTTGTTAATTTGTATCAATGATAAAATATGTGTATGAATCTAAAATAAATATTTGTTAAGATAAAGTATATATTTTTGTAACTGCTATATAAATATTGCAGCTATGTCTTGGTCTGTTTGTTGGATGACTGTAATTGGACTATGAAGGCATCTTGACGGAAAAATCAGAGGTGTTCAAAGTAAGGTACTTCAATAGTGAACACACATGTTCATTGCGAGATAGGATGTTAGACAAGATACAAGCTACTGTTGAGTTTGTTAGTGATATAATAGCTCCTAAATTCGTGAATCATAAGAGAATTCATACTCCAAATGATATAATTGAAGATGTTAGATCAGTATGGAGGATTGAGATTTCTTACCAATAAGTATGGCGTGCTAAGGAACGTGCTCTGTTAAATAATGTCTACCCAAACTCATATATAAGAATGCATAAATCAGACAATAATGAATTCATGTATCTGTTTATAGCATTGAGACCCTTTATTAGAGGATTTGAGTTCTACAAACCAGTGATTGTGGTTGATGGTTCTCATCTTAGTGGAGCTTATAAAGGAATGTTTGTATCGATAAGCACATTCGATGGGACAGTTAGTTTATTTGTTATTGATCATTTTCTACTTAATATAAGAACATGTTAATATAAAAGATCTTGATACATTTGTTATTGGTTCTGATTAACTAGGTTGCATACTGCCATTGACTTATGGAGTTGTGGACACTGAGAATGATTGTTCTTGGACATGGTTCTTACAACAATTCAAAAACATATTTGGCGAGCGAGAAAAAAATGTGTGTTGTATCAGATAGGAACAAAAGTATCATGAAGAGTGTAAGTGTTGTGTATCCAAATATTTCCCATTATGCATGCATATGACATCTTTGGAAGAATGTTTGTACAAACTTTAAAAAGAGTAGGACAACACAAGTTATTTCTTCTACTCAATGGCAAAAACGCATAAAAGAGAGGATTTTGATAAACTGATGGCTAAAGTGGATGAAGTTGATCACATGGTAAAGGTGTATCTTGAGAATGTTGGTCATGAAAAGTGGTCAAGATTTCATACAACAGTAAACAGGGGGAGAATGATGACATTTAACATTGTTGAATGTATCAATGAATGTCTTGTTGAGGCACGATAACTACCTATAATAGATTATTTGGAAGAAGTAGAATGTTATTTGGTAATTGGCACTATAAAAATAGAGAAATTGCCTCATACACAAAAGAGACATTAGGGAAAAGATTCGAAGAGATTTTGATTCTAAATGCATCCAAATGTTCAAGAATGAAGGTATGTAAAATTTTATAAATTAATTATGAATAATGTAATGTAGAATTGACAACTTATAAAATTTTGCAGGTTGTTGCATCCTCTAAATTTATGTTTTCAGTTTACGAAGAGGGCAAAAGATATATAGTGTGTCTTGAAAGGAAAACACATAACTATGGAAGATTTCAACTAGACGAGATATCTTGTACGCATATTGTGACTGTTTTGAAAAGTAAGAATATTATAGATATGCATCCGCACTGTTCAAATTACTACAAACCCGATACATTATCAAAGATATATGAAGTTTCCAGCGATTTCAATGCTTGATAAACAATATTGGTCTGTTCCAGATACTGTTTTAGATGAGGTAGTATTGTCGCCAAGATACAAGAGAATGCCAGGCCGTCCAAGGAAACGAAAGAAAAACCTAGATGAGAAGATGTCTTCAAACACAAACAGTTGAGGGCATTGCAGACAGGAAGGTCACCACCATCGAACTTGTACTTTTTTTCCCAAAGAAAAGTGATCTGGTCAAAAAAATTTATTTTGTAATTTTTTCAGTTGTCCTAATAAAGCTCAGTTAATTGAATATTCAATGTTGAAATAATCATTTGATTTAGTGTTAAAGACATGTCTTATTCTGGATGATTTATCTAAACCTCCTAAAATGAATCAAGTTATATAGTTAAGAAAATAAACTCCTGAGTAGATGCATCAATCAACTTTTAACTTTTGGATGAGTCATTGCAGCAAAATAATTTAACACATGCCTGATTCAATGCATCAAATAACTGGTATAAAGATTGTATAACCATGAATCATGCAATAATAATGGTGTATGTGTTAAGATACTCTACATTGAATACAAACAAGTTTTCTTAAAATGAATCAAGATATATGATACACCATATTTTTCACAAAAAATATTTAAAACTAGTACACTTCATATGTTAATGTGGTAAGAAAATAAGCTATTGAGTTGATCCATCAATCAATTTTCATTTTTGATGAATCATTGCAACAAAATAATTTAACACATGCCTAATTCAATTCATCAGATAACTTATATAAGTTTGTATAACCATGAATTATTTAGGATGATTCATTGCAATAAAATACTTTAACACATGGTTGATTTATTACAAGAAAATGCTTTAACACATAGTTAATTTTAATTATCTAAATAAGTATAATTTGTGTATAATCATGAATCATGTAATAAGATACACTACATGAAAAAATAAATTTAACTATACACTACATGAAAAAATAAATCTAACTCAGACCTGGTTCAAAGAATCAAATTACTATAGTAAAGTATATGATATGAATCATGTATTAATGACGTATCTAGTTTAATATGTTTGAACCGCGGCAACTATATTTGATGTATCACATATATATACACAGTATAATACAAAAATTCTTTAGCATAGTAATACTAATAGATCACAATGTATAATACCACCTGATACATAAAGCTGACCAGACTTTAACTGATGACACACTTGATTTGTGCAAAGATAGAAAAATTACATTAATTTCTGAAAATAAAAGTAAAAATAAATCATATGAGTATCAAATAAAAATAACATAAGATTCATTACTAGAACTACTGAAAACTGTCTAATCTATTTTAACTAAGTCATCTACTGCATGTACTTGTTTGGACTGTTCCTTTGATTTTTTGGGTTGTTGTTTTGCACTAACATATTCTTCAATTGTCTTTTCCCAACCATATCTCCAAATTAGTGCAACATATCTTGTTCGTAGAAACTCCGAGTCAAAAATACCTAAATTTCAGTTCCATCACTAAGGTACTCAGCGAAAACGACAACATACAATCCACAGTCCCTGAAATAAGAATGTACATAAATTTAAAATAAAGAGATATACTAGTTTCAACAAATAAAAACAAGATACAACACTTACAGGATATCAAGGGCTTGCTGAATAATTTCTTCTACAAACTCAATATCAAATGGATGCTACAGGCCCAAAAGCTCTCCAGATTTTTTGTCCTTTTAACATTCTAGTGAGAGCCACTTAGTTATTTCTGTGTAATCATAAAAAAGACTAGTTTCCAGGTACATGGAAAACATTATAGATAATTTTTTTATCTCGCCTAACGGTGCTTTTTCCCGTGAATTCAAGGATGAATCATATACTTGAATACGCTATTTCTTAAAGACAACAACAAGTACCCAGTGAAAATCACCATAGCAGTTAACAAGTATGTAAACTTCATCCACTTGGTGCCAAGGTAAACTAACAGGGAGAGTAAATCCATTTATCATGCTTCTAATTGATCCCTCAAATGTAGCCACAACCGAAATAATTATCATGTCTTCTTCAGTGATGATATTTGCATCACTTGAAGTGTAATAGTAACAATCATACGCACTATAGATGTGTGAATTGACTAAGCAATTGGTGATAGTGTATCTATATTCACCGGATGTTCTGAGCTTTGCCTTTTTTTTGGATATAATAGAAGACTACATCAATGTGCTGCATAGGGGATCAAACAAAAGGCCAATAATAATCAAAGTTAGATACATATACAAAATAAAAACCCATGACCATGTATCTCATGCGTGTAAAAATCATATATATTAAAATATCTCATCAGTCCAACATATATTCTTTTGAGACATAACGTAGAAGCAATTTTATCTTTGGGTATGCAACAATCAAATTCATGAAATTAAATCCAAAAGAAGCGAATTTCTATCTATAATGATTCTCATTTGGTTTCTTGGACATTTAAAAAATATTTTGTTATATTTAATTGTGACAATCGAAAAAAAATGTTAGTGCATTTTAATATTCTTGGTGGATAATTGCTTCTTCCATTAAAGATTTATTTTTTAGCTCATTATTATGCTAAGTGGACTTAGTGCTTTTAGCACTATGTTAGTGGTTATTATTGTAGCTCCACTAAAAAATATCTTATGCTCAACATGGAGCAGTAGGTGAGGCATTCAACCTCTGTATAACTAGGAGCCTTCTGCTCAAATTTTAGACAGAGCAAAAAATTGAAAACAAGTAAAAAATAACATGAGAACACAAGGATAGTAAAGAAAGAAATTGATAGAGAAAATCTTGTGTCTAGAGAATTATCACTTTGATAGTAGAAGTCAAGATTTTCCATTCGATAAAATTGATCATAGTGCGGTTACGACATTAAGGTAGGTTTGCCTATTCTTCTTTGAGATTGGAATTGAGTTATTGGATATTCATATGTTATGATTTATGAAATGAGCTGAAAATTTTTCTTATAATATCCGTGTGAAATACTTTAATCATATATGCAGTTATTTTTGAAAGTATGAAAATCCTATACCAATGGTTAAATTGTTAATTAGTGTTAATTATGAAAGAACTATTTTGCAGCCTGTTAATAAATATGAGGGATCCTAAAATAAAATAACCGATTACAACTAATTTGAAAGTCAAATCAAAATTTATCAGAACTTATTAATTGATAACATATGGTTATACAAAATTAGAAAATAAGACATACACATCTGAGCAGCAGACCGAAGCTTTTAAAGAAAAAGAATATGAGCGAGGAATCGAGTGAAACATTTTTAATGTCAAGCTTTAGGAAGACAACTAATTACAAAGATAAGGGGAAGGATCAACTTTAAACAACAACAAGATTAAGCTTATCTTAATAAGAAACAACAATTCAAATCCACGTTAGTATAAAACAGAATTTTCAGTAGGAGGAGAGAGACCTAGAAATGAAGGTTTTTTTTAAAAGAAGGTTGCTTTACAGGAAGCCTTGCATTTAACAAGACTTCATAGAGAGGTGAAAGCACAACTCTCAAAATAAGAGTACACATACTAATTGATAACACAATCATACTTGTAATTTGATAATTGGCTTAGCCATAGGTTGAGGTTATTTTTTTTAAAAATTTATTCATATAATGAAATTGTGCTGCTTTCCATGCACAAATAGATGTTGTATTCATCAACTTTAGCTTATAATATATTATATTTGTACATAAATTTGAAAAAGGCTGTAGTAGCTCCCTATATCATCAAAACACCCATACTCACTGGGCCCACGTTCTTATTTTTTTTACTAAAGTAATAATTTTTAACTTGTCAATTAAGAAAATGTGCTGTGAGAGTTGACGCTGTATTAGAGAAGTTTGTTTTTAGTATTTTCTAATAGAATATAGAATAATAAATATGAATATAATATTAACTTTAATCCATTAAGTTGCCTGCTTGAATTTCCTTCTATAATCTTTTACTTTTAATTCATTTTAGCTCCAAATTTTTTTAATTTTCGTGTCAAATTAGTCCTACTAGTTAATCGCACTATCTAATACAACTCACACAAATCATACTCGGAAAGAATGAATAGAAATATTAATTATGAGACAAATGATGACTGAAAATATGTACATTTGGCATAACCTTGGACATAAAATTGAGAATCGTGACTAAATTGGGTAATGATAATTTTAAAGCGTGATGGAGAACTTCAAAGAGAGCAATATTCCAATATATATAAAAAAGGATGAACATATAATTGCTAACTTGGAAAACTTTGATAATTATTATACTTATAGAGAGACATATTGGTTCTATAATCATGTCTTGATTGCATGCATCCTCATATTACATGTCATGATATTTTAGAAAGTTGTGAACGGTGACTCGTATCATCAGTCCTTGACCACGCTCACTTAGGTGGCAAGGTTGTTGATACATTGTGACTCGTATCATGAGTCCTTGACCACACTTACTTAGGTGGCAAGATAGTTGATACATTATGATTCATATAATGAGTCCTTGACCACGCTCACTTAGATGGCAAGGTAGTTGATATAGAGAGATTATTATAATGAGTCCTTGACCACGAGTTAGGTGGCAATATAGTTGATATATTGAGATTATATATGGCAGGTTGTGCGACAGTTTTGATTCCACCTTGCATTGCATTGCATACCATATCATTATATTACTTGTGAAAATTTTGGATTGACTTAATTGAAATTATATGTTTACTTTATTTGCGTTATTCTATATAAATTAGTGGCACCGATGCTGGATTAGGTTTTCTATTGCAGGTGAAAGTGTTCCTAAATTATACCATAGTTTATTCATTTTCTGATTCCCAATTGATTAAACCTGCTGGGTACATATTATGTGTACTCACCCCTACTTCTTTGTCCCCCGCAGATTCTCATCAGGTTTACCCACATCGTAGTTAATGTGCTTGTGCAGTCGGTTCATTGCAGATCTAATGGTGAGACTTAGAGTTTTGACTTGCCATTGGATTCTATCTTAGTTATTAAGTCTTTATCTCTATTCGAAGACTGGGATGTACTTATTTCATTAGTACTTATGTATTTAGATGCTCTTTACACTCGTGACACTAGGTTTGGGATATGATTTTTATCTTTGACTTTTTTCGCTTTTAAAGTATTTTGTCTGTTGGAAATTTATTTGGCTCCGTAGTCATGATCCTATTTTGGGTGATGATAAGTTTGATACCAGAGCTCTAGGTTTATTGATCTCACGAGTTAAAGACCAGGCTGTCTAGTAGAGTCTCGTGAATTCGTACGTAGACGTCTGTATCTATCTTCGAGAGGCTACAAGATGCTTGTTAAGAATCCTCTTTTCATTGATTCCTGTCGTGCAATTTGTTCATATTCAAGGTTCGTATGCCTCTAATCCATTCTTTCTACGTAGATGCCAAGGACTAGAGTTAGTAATAGGGATGAGTCTTTACTTATTGCCCAAGCCTTAGCCAGAGGGTGAGGTAGAGGGCGAGGTAGAGGGAGAGGCAGAGCTCGTGGCAGAGCTAGAGGTCAAGGTCAGGCTAGGAGAGCAGCACCAACACGAGGTCAGACCAGAAGGACTTCACCTGAACTAATCATTGACCCAATTTATGAACAACTGGCTGAGGATCCAGTTCAGCCTCTTGCCACCTCTGAGGGTACACTAGTATTACAGGAGCTATTGACTCGATTGTTGGCAAGGTTATAGGGTAACCCTACCACTAGTAATCTTCCAAATACCGTAGTTCCTACTATACCTGTTAGTCCTTCACAACTAGCTTAGGGACCTAGTATGGGATTTCCAACCTCGAGTCCATTTTTCATGCCTTCTATTGCACCTCCAAGGTTTTTAGCCCCGCCAATTTCTGCCAGTGCTACTATGTCCTTGTCTGAGCAGAAATTTTTTGAAAGATTGGCTCCTCCCAAATTTAATGGTATAGCTGGGGATGGGGCATATGACTTTTTCACAGAGTGTCAAAATAGACTATTCAATTTAGGTATTCTAGAGGCCTATGGGGTAGCTTATACCTCTTATCAGCTCACAGGCATGGCCAAAGAGTGGTGGAGGTCAGTCATGGCCCGAAGGTTTGTCGATGCTGTATCAATGAGTTGGGAGCAGTTTATAGAAATCTTTCTTGAGAGATTTGTACCCTCTATTCTTCGTGATAGGCGTTGGGATGAGTTCGACAGATTGGAGCAGGGTTCTATGACTATGTCCCAATATAAAGCATGATTCCATGAGTTGTCCCGCTATGCCATGTCTAGTATTTCCACAAAGTTTGAGCGAATTTGCCAATTCATAAAGGGGCTCGCAAGCTATCTCCAGGAGGCTACTACATCTCTTATGTTATCTGGTGGTTCCTTTCAAAGTATTATTGATCATGCCAGGATGATAGAAGACATCAGGCATGCACGACAGGGTGATAGTAAGAGGTCTCGCTGTTAGGGTTAGTTTGGAGGTCATACACCCAAAGATAGGAATCCTCAAAGACAGGGCGCTCAAGGTTACCAGGGAATACCAATTCATACAGCCATTATTAGTGCAGATAATACTAATAGGCCCAGAGGTTATTATGTATGTGATGAGTTTGGTCATAAGGCCCAGGATTGCCCCAAGCATGCTCCTGCTTCTTTTCCATTAGGGGCACAAACAACTCGCTCTATATTTGCTCCAAAAACTAAAGGTGCTTCACAGAGTGCGAAGGGTGGTATTAGAGGTGCTAGGGGTGGAGCTTGAGGTGGCACTCATGGTAAAGTACAGGCCAACGGTGAATGTCGAGTATGTTATGTCATTCCAAGTCGAACTGAGGCATAAGCATATGATGTTGTGATCACATGTATTGTTCCAGTTTGTCATCGTTCAACTTCAGATTGTTTGACCCTAGATCTACCTATTCATATGTATCAACTTATTTTGCTACTGATATTGATGGTTTATGTGAGCCTCTTGATGTGCCTATTTGTGTTTCGACTCTGGTAGGTGAATCCTTAGTGGTAGATCAAGTATATCGGGATTGTATAGTGGTAATCTTAGGTAGGGAGACCTAGGCTAATTTGATCCTCCTAGACATGATAAACTTTGATGTTATTTTGAGAATGGATTGGTTATCTTCTTATCATGCAATCATTGATTGCTATGCTAAGACTATGACCTTAGGATGTCCGGGTTTACCTAAGTTAGTATGAATAGGTGCTCCTAGCTCTTATCATAAAGGGGTGATTTCTTATGTTCATGCCCGACACATGATGAAACTTGGGTGTTTGTCTTATTTGGCTCACATATGAGATATTTCTAAGGAGTCACCTTCTTTAATGACCACACGGGTAGTAAAGAGTTCATAGATGTGTTTCCTACCGACTTGCCTGGTGTTTCCCAAAATGTGATATCGACTTTGCTATAGATCTGGAATCGAGTACCAAGCCCAATTTCATTTCCCCTTACCGGATGGCTCCGATAGAGTTAAAGAAATTAAAGGAGAAATTAGAAGATCTATTAAAGAAAGGATTCATTCGGCCTCGTGTGTCTCCTTGGGGAGCACCAGTGTTATTTGTGAAAAAGAAGGATGGTATTATAAGATTGTGTATTGACTACCGTCAATTGAACAAGGTGACCATCAAGAATAAGTACCCTCTACCATGTATTGATGACCTGTTTGACTAGTTACAGGGTGCTTTAGTATTCTCTAAGATTGATTTAAGGTCGAGATATCATCAATTAAGGGTTCGGGAGTCAGACATCCGAAAGACTGCTTTTAGGACTCGATATAAACACTATGAGTTTGTAGTTATGTCATTTGGGTTGACTAATGCCCCCGCCGCTTTTATAGAATTGATAAACCGAGTGTTTAAACCTTACTTGGATTCATTTGTGATTGTGTTTATTGATGACATCCTAGTATACTCTAAGAATGAGGCAGACCATGATCGTCACTTACTAACCGAGGTAGAGGGAGAGGCAGAGCTCGTGGCAGAGCTAGAGGTCAAGGTCAGGCTAGGAGAGCAGCACCAACACGAGGTCAGACCAGAAGGACTTCACCTGAACGTTCTCTAAGTGCGAATTTTTGCTTAAGTCTGTAGCTTTCTTAGGTCATGTGGTGACTAAGGATGACATTATGGTTGACCTAGCCAAGATTGCAGTGGTTTGTGATTAACCGAGACCCACCTCAGTAATCGAAATTCATACTTTTCTTGGACTAGCAGGCTATTACCATCGATTTGTTCAAGGTTTTGCTCTATCATAGCCTCTATGACCAGGCTTACTCAGAAGGAAGTAACATTTTCATGGACTGATGAGTGTGAAACAAACTTCCAAAAGCTTAAGGAAATATTGACGTCAGCTCCTATCCTAGCCTTACTTGAATAAAGCGTTCCCTTCGTGGTCTATTGTGACGCTTTTGGTGTAGGATTAGGTGGAGTGTTGATGTGAAAGGGGAAGGTTATAGCCTATGCTTCACGACAACTAAAGGTTCACGAGAGAAATTACCCTACCTATGATCTTGAGTTGGCTGCAATAGTATTCGTGTTGAAGTTGTGGCGGCTCTATCTTTATAGGGTGCATTGTGAAATCTACACTGATCATCATAACCTTAAGTATATTTTCTCTCAGCCTAATTTGAACATGAGATAACATAGATGATTGAAGTTGTTAAAAGACTATGATATCTCTATTCTTTATCACCCTGGCAAGGCTAATGTAGTAGCTGATATTTTAAGCCAGAAGGCTTCTAGCATGGGTAGTTTGACATTTCTTAGGGCTGAGGAGAGACCTTTAGCTTTGGAGGTTCAGTCTTTGGCTAGACAGTTGGTCAGACTTGACATCTCCCCACCTCATAGTGTGTTGGCCTTTATTGAGGCTAGGTCTACATTGATGGATTAAATTTGTGCTTACTAGTCTGATGATGATAAATTATGTGTGATTCGGGATAAAGTGTTGAAGGGTGAAGCTAAGTCAGCTTCTCTTGATTCCTAGGGAATGTTAAGCATTAATGGATTTGTGTACCTAAGGTAGGTGATTGGGTTCGCTTTATCTCGAAAGAAGCTCATTATGCTAAGTGTTCTGTTCATCCAGATGCGGCAAAAATGTTTCATGACCTAAAGCAACATTATTGGTGGCATGGAATGAAAAGAGGTATTGTAAAGTTTGTGGCTAAGTGTCTGAATTGCTAGCAGGTTAAGGCTGAGCATAAAAAACCAAGAGGTCCGATGCAGAGGATGCCTATTCCCAAGTGAAAGTGGGAGCGTATTACTATGGATTTTGTGACTAGATTACCTGTGACATTGGGTAAGTTTGGCTCAGTTTGGGTGATTGTAGACAGGTTGACCAAATCCGCTTACTTCATTTTGGTGAGAACCAGTGACAGTACGAAACAACTAGCTAAGATCTATATAAGTGAGATTGTTAGATTGCACGGGGTACCTATCTCTATTGTGTCAGATTGAGGTTAGGTGTTCACCTCTCACTTTTGGAAAGCATTGCAACATGGTTTAGGTACACGATTGGACATGAGCTCAGCATTTCATCCTCAGACAGATGGCCAGTTTGAGCGAACTATTCAGGTATTGGAGGACATGCATAGGGCCTGTGTGATTGATTTTGGTGCTAGGTGGGATCAACACTTTCCCTTAGCAGAGTTTGCGTATAATAACAGTTATCACTCTAGTATTCAGATGATACCATTTGAGGCATTGTATTAACGTAGGTACCGATCACCCATTACTTGGTTCGACTCAGCCGACGTTGATGCATTAGGCACTGATCTGCTCAAAGATGCTATGGAACGAGTATACCTGATTCAAAGTCAATTGTTAGCTGCCTCGAGTCGACAAAAGTGCTATGCTGATAGAAGAGTTCGTGCTTTGAAATTCATGGTAGGAGATCATGTGTGGTTGAAGGTTTCACCCATGAAAGGTGTGATGAGGTTTGAAAGAAAGCTAAGCTTAGCCCAAGGTTTATTGGCCCGTTTGAGATTCTGAGAAGAGTAGGTAAGGTGGCTTATGAGTTGGCTTTGCCACCTAGATTGTCAGTTGTCCATCCAGTATTCCATGTCTCCATGCTTCAAAAATACATACCGGACAAATCCCATTTTATTTTTTATGATGACATAGAGTTGGGTACAAATTTAACATATGACGAGGAGCCAATAGCCATTTTAGATAGACAAGTTCGTAGACTCAGGACTAAGAAAATTACTTCAGTGAAGGTTCAGTGGAGACATCGGTCTGTTAAGGAGACCACTTAGGAGGCAGAGTCCGACATGCATGACAAATATCCTCATCTTTTTGAAATATCAGGTATGTTCTTTCATCCTCATGTTCGAGGACGAACATGATTTTTAGTGGTAGATAATGTAATAATTAAAAAAAAATGTTAGTGTATTTTAATATTCTTGGTGGATAATTACTTCTTTCATTAAGGATTTATTTTTTTAGCTCATTATTATGCTAAGTGGACTTAGTGCTTCTGGCACTATGTTAGTGGTTATTATTGTAGCTCCACTAAAAAATATCTTGTGCTCAACTTGGAGTAGTAGATGAGGCATTCAACCTCTATATAAGTGGGAGCCTTCTGCTCACATTTTAGACAGATAAGAAAACTGAAAACAAGTAAAAAAAACATGAGAACACAAGAGTAGAAAGAAAGAAATTGGTAGAGAAAATCTTGTGTCTAGAGAATATAACTTTGATAGTAGAATTCAAGATTTTCCATTCGATAAAATTGATCAAAGTGCGGTTACGACATTAAGGTAGGTTTGCCTATTCTTCTTTGAGATTAGGATTGAATTATTGAATATTCGTATGTCATGATTTATGAAATGAGCTGAAAAATTTTCTTATAATATCCGTGTGAAAAACTTTAATTATATATACAGTTATTTTAGAAAGTATGAAAATGCTATACCAATGGTTAAATTGTTAAATAGTGTTAATTATGAAAGAACTATTTTGCAGCATGTTAATAAATATGAGGGATCCTAAAATAAAATAATCAATTACAACTAATTTGAAAATCAAATCAAAATTTGCCAGAACTTATTAATTGATAACATATGGTTATACAAAATTAGAAAATAAGACATACCCATCTGAACAGCAGATCAAAGCTTTTAAAGAAAAAGAATATGAGCAAGGAATCGAGTGAAACATTTTTAATATCAAGCTTTAGGAAGATAACTAATTACAAAGACAAACAAGGGGAATGATCAACTTTAAACAACAGCAAGATTAAGCTTACCTTAATAAGAAGCAACAGTTCAAATCCATATTAGTACAAAACAAAATTTTTAAGAAGAGGAGAGAGACCTAGAAATGAAGGTTTTTTTTTTAAAAAGAAGGTTGCTTTACAGGAAGCCTTGCATTTAACAAGACTTAATAGAGAGGTGAAAGCACAACTCTCAAAATAAATGTACACGTACTAATTGATAACACAATCATACTTTTAATCTGATAATTGGCTTAGCCGTAGATGGAAGTTATTTTTTTAATTTATTTATATTATGAAATTGTGTTGCTTTTCGTGCACAAATAGATGTTGTATTAATCAGCTTTAGCTTATAATATATTATATCTGTATATAGATCTGATAAAGGATATAGGTGCTTCCTGTATCATCAAAGCACTCATACTCACTGGACCCCATGTTCTTTATTTTTTTTACTAAAGTAATAATTTTTAACTTGTCAATTAAAAAAATGTTCTACGAGAGTTGGCTCTGTATTAGAGCGGTTTGTTTTTAGTATTTTCTAATAGAATATAGAATAATAAATATTAATATAATATTAATTTTAATTCATTAAGCTGTCTGCTTGAATTTCCTTCTATAATCTTTTAATTTTAATTTATTTTAGCTCTAGATCTCTTTATTTTCGTGTCAAATTAGTCCTACAAGTTAATTGCACTATCTAGTACAACTCACAAAAATCATGCTCGGAAAGGATGAATAGAAGTATTAATTATGATACAAATAATGACCAAAAATATGTATTTTTGGCATAACCTTGGGCATAAAATTGAGAATCGTGACTAAATTGGATAATGATAATTTTAAAGCGTGATGGAGAACTTTAAAGAGAGCAATATCCCATTATATATAAAAGAGGATGAATATATAATTGCTAACTTGGAGAACTTTGATAATTATTTATGACTCGTATCACGAGTCCTTGACCACACTCACTTAGGTGGCAAGATAGTTAATACATTGTGATTCGTATCATGAGTCCTTGACCACGCTCACTTAAGTGGCAAGGTAGTTGATACAGGGAGATTATTATCATGAGTCTTTGACCACAAGTTAGGTGGCAAGGTAGTTGATATATTGAGATTATATATGGTGTGACAGTTTTGATTTCACCTTGCATTGCATACCATATCATTTTATTACTTGTGAAAATTTTGAATTGGCTTAATTGAAATTATATGTTTACTTTATTCGCATTGTTCTATATAAATTAATGGCACTGATGCCGGACTAGTTTTTCTATTGCAGGTGGAAGTACAGTCGGTTTATAGCAGATCTAGTGGTGAGACTCTGAGCTTCGAGTTGCCATTGGATTCTATCTTAGTTAAGTCTTTATCTCTATTCGAATACTGAGATGTACTTATTTCATCAATACTTATGTATTTAGATGCTTTTTACACTCGTGACTCTATGTTTTAGGATATGATTTTTATCTATTGAGTTTTTTCGCTTTAAATGTATTTTATCTTTGGGTTTGAAAATTTATTTGGCTCCATAGTCATGATCCTATTTTGGTTTGTGACATCAATTGATTAAAAAAATTTAAAGGTTATTAACCAAATTTACTTGTTTGCATGTGTACTAAGGAGCCTTTTGCAATCGAGATACGAAACCCTTCCATCAATTCGGATGGATGTTGATGACATATCCCGAACCCTTCAAATGAAAATTTCTGATGCACATTGGGCTACATCTTTTCTTGTCCCTTTTCACTTAATCCAAATTTGTTCAAATATTGAGATTGATAAACTTTGATGAATTCCTTTGTCGTTGAGCAGGGGTGGCAGAGTCAACGTGCAAAATGATTTCTTTCCCTATAATTTTTGAGTTCTTAGGACTATCTGATACAATGTTCTCATATTCTTCCTGAGTAACAACATTCAAAGGCTTAATGTCAACTGAAGTACGAAAATGGGACATAATTTGGGCTATTTTAGCCTCAGTGCCAGATGAAAGGAAAGTTGATGTGGTGGAATCCTGTCTATGTAAGTTTAGTTATAATAAAACTAGTTGTACTGATAAAAAAAATATTGAGTAAAGAACTATATCTTTCATCATTCTTTCTTGGATTGTCTTACATTCTAGATGGATCATCTTTTGTTGTTGTTGATTCTTCAGTTGGACCTAATACATCACCAACTTTAGTTGGTGAAGTTGGTGTTGTATGAATCATGGCTTGTACATCTTGTAATGCAGAGGGTGATTCATTAGTTATATGCAATGAGTGATACATTGATTGTAAATCTTAGTTGTTTATGATGCTCAAAATTTTTATAGATGGTTATCAAGATAGAAGCATGGTGTACTGTATGGGGAGGTAATATTAGATCCTCAGTTGGTTGTAGAACATTGGTGTATCATCAACCTAAAAGTAAAGAATACAAGTTGATTCATATAATGATTGTTAAGAATAAGAGTATCACTAACAGAAAGAATTAAGAAAAGATTCATTAAATAAAACTAGGACATACTATATTGATTTAACATGATTGATTATAACCTACGAATAAATGAAGCAATTACAGTGTATCCTATTACTTGATATACCAGTATATTGTTTGATTTATCATAGATATGAATGAACCATGTATTATTCAAAAAAAATTATAACACATGATACACTAATTAACATAATCTTTATGAATCATTATAAAACATGATTTAACATGTATCATTGTAAAAAAACAAATGAAGATATGATGAATTATTTAGCAAATAAAAAGAAAAAAAAAGCTTACAGGTATATGTTCTTCCTGAGGAGCATTTGGTGTTACATGTTTCTTTGGATGTTCAATCTTGGATGTGTCATCAACCTACAATCATTCAAATATAAGTGATACATTAGAAATTTTACTTAACTAAGTGTATGAAAAATATTTAAAAAATTATAAAAGTTGATATCTCAAAAATTTCCATGGCATGACCTATGTCAGTGACTGTCCTAGCATCAACAACTTTGGGATCAGTCATGGTCACATCAATAATTGGGGGTACTTTGGTTGATTTTAGTGTGTGATCATTCCTACCAAATTCATCAACGTAAAGGGAATGACCATACTCATCCCTTGGTTATGAGCCGAGGTGCTAGCACGATCCGTGGTCTACAATGTTGATCCATCAATTAAGTTAAGAACTATATCCATTGTATTTTTAAAATAAAAGAACATACCTTTAGATATGAGTGAACACCCTGAGAAATTGCATTCAACAATGCATTATGCTTTCAGTCAATTTTTTCTTCTAGACGTCTGAACTTCTGGTCAATCTTATCGAAATAAAGTGAAAAATTAGTTACATGATTCATGATAAAAACATATATTTCAATAGATATATAAAAAAAGAATTAGTAAATCTTACATATTTCTTTAAAATATCATTTGATTTTTCTAACAGTTGTTGTGTCCATTTTTTTCTTTGGGACAGATGGATGTTTAGGAGGAATGAAAAGACCTGCAACCGATTTTGTGAAAGTTATTGCCACTGGCTTCGGAGTGGGGGTGGTCTTCTCTTTTGAAGGATCAATGATTTTTTCAGGAACAACTTATACTGGAGTTGGATTTTTATTATCAGTATTCCTTACTCTTTTTGAAGGTGGTGGAGAAGATGTACCACCAACATGCTTGGACTTTCTTATTAAATGCTCGGGGGGTTCAGAAGTAAAGTCCTCAAACTCTGAAGATTCTATGATTTTGGGTTGGCTGCTTGAATGTAATGCTTCACTATCAGGTATGTATTCACCTCCAAGCAGGTCAACTGCAGCAATTTCATCATGTGTAGATATAATGTTTGTGCACTTATATTAAAAAAATAAAAAATACATAAATTATTTAATAAACACTGCATAGACTTGTGCATATAATTGGTTCTTCAGTTAGTGAAATGTATCATGTTGCCTGATCCATCAAGGTACTATGAATTATGTGTCCTAATTAAAAAAAATTATGTGTATCATGTACTTTAATTCAAATAATCCATGTGTATCATTAATATATAGACATGGCATGGTAAATGCTTTATTTGTATCATGTGTTCAGGTACACATATAATCATGGTGAATGCTTTATATGAATAATGAATTCTAAAATCACTTGTATATTTATGAATTATGAATGCTGATTCAATTGAATCTTATGTACTATCTGAACCCAATGCTAATATATTCAAATAATCTGATGCAAAGACAGTCTATGAACAACTCTCAACATGTTGTACAAAGATACTGTATATGAAAAGAAAGAAAAAATACCTCACTAAATATGCTGGACATGAAACTATCATATTTTGGCTTCTTTGCAACCACTGTCCAGTTCAAAATTCTTGGAATATTATTTCAATTCTGATAGAAATATCGGACCTAACTTGTGATCCACATTCATATGTTGATATATTCAACTCTTATAGCATGCTTTTTGTCACGATCCAACCTATGGGCCGTGACTGGCACCTGTTTGGGGCGTCCAAACCAAATAATCGAACCAGACTCTGATTTTAAGTTACTATTCATTTATAAAAAATTCGACAGAGTTTCCTTTATTTTACTGACTAGCCACCTGAAACAGAAAATGTTCAGTGAACCAACCAGATGCACAACAGACATATATACATATTCGCGGGCCGACAAGTTCACCGCTGCGGTCAAACCGCCAACAGACACAACAGATGTACAGAATATCCAAACTGGTGGCTAAG
Organism: Solanum virginianum; assembly: GCA_000787875.1. Taxonomy (NCBI): domain Eukaryota; kingdom Viridiplantae; phylum Streptophyta; class Magnoliopsida; order Solanales; family Solanaceae; genus Solanum; species Solanum virginianum. Next base: position 15,431 of record DF361096.1, on the reverse strand, counting down.
TCTCACATATACATATACACGGCTAACTGATAGGACCCATACTCACAAACTGCCCACAGACCTCTATTATAGACAAACCAAATCATAAGACGGGACAGGGCCCCCGTCATACCCAAAATGAAAGTAATACGAAGTAGGTGTACCAAAAGTAGCTTCGAAGTAAAAGAGCCCTTCAAACTGCAAACTGAAGTCCTAAGCTGGAGGCCCGCTACTTTGATCGTCCGTACCTGCGGGCATGAAACGCAGTCCCCGAAGAAAGGGGGTCAGTATGAAGTATGTACCGAATATGTAAAGCGGGAAGCACAGATATAAATAAGAGTAGTAGATCAATAAAGGTATAGATTT
>DF361096.1:0-11810 GCA_000787875.1 Solanum virginianum | reverse complement strand
TTTCGGAAAGGAACCTATGTTGGGCATATAGTTCAAGGATAGAGAGAGAACCCTCCATTCATCGGTGCTAAGTCGTCATCCCACAAGAATACTTATAATATACGTGTATATATATATGATTTCAAAGGAAGCAGTAGTCGTTTTTCAAATCATTTCAATGCACAATTGGGCTTAAAAGCCAAACATCGTTCATAATAGTTCATACTTAGGCTCAAATTTCAAAACCATACTTTCACAGTCATAATACTCATGCATAGGAATAGCCCATTCATATACATAATGGTGCAAGCATCCAAGATGCTCTATACTTTCATAGTCATAATACTCATGCATAGGAATAGCCCATTCATATACAAAATGGTGCAAGCATCCAAGATGCTCAAAGAGCCAAAATCATAGACATATATGTGATCACATTCTTGTCATAACCAATATTTTATCAAAATTATATCATAATACATAAGTAGGCTTAGCCCACTTCATAATTTCACAAATTAATGCACATGAAATGCATATGCTATGAGGAAAAAAAGAAGGAATAGCATGAGTAATTGAGATTCAATTTAAGAGTAATAATATAATATGAAATTAAAGTAAAACTATAACCAAATCCACATTTAAAATATAATATAAATCGCTCATGCTTAGATCAAAGCATTAGAGGGACTATGCACAATCATAAATTAATAAATATGATAGAATCCAATATTTCAAAGCTAAAATCATCCTATAATCAATAGATAAACATAACCCATTCATTATTGGAATTTAACGAATCATAATATTTAAAATTCCAAATTAAAGTAAGTAAAATTCATATAGATTTCTTGAAAATAGATTGAATCTCCTTGATTGGAAGTAGCCAAGGATCGAAATGCACATACCTTCACTTAAGATGGAGAAACCCCAAAGAATATTGAAGAAGAGTTGAGTCCCCAAGCTCCAATATTGAAATCTCCAAGAGTTCTTTAGTGGAAAGTTTTCTGAGAGGTTTTAAAATATGAAGAGTGATTTTGAATGTTTGAAATAGATCTTAGGTCTTTAGATGACCTTAGAATAGCATAAGAATTCCCAAAAGACTAATAAGAATAATCAAATTTACGAAAATGTCATTAATGAATCGGAGAAAAAATTTATCGAAAGTCACTTAACTTGAGGGTAAATCATCCGTGTGGCACTCCACGGTTCGGGTGGAGTGCCCGTGAAACAACAATTAGAAAATTTTTCAAAATTATTTATCTTGAATCAACACTTAGAATTTTTTTCGCACGAACCACCAAACGAACACTCTGTACGACCCATGTGGAGCCACACGGTCCGTGTGGTGCTATCGTCTCCCTAACCTTAGATTAATTTAATGAAAAAGTTATGAGACAATGACCCTATACTTAGAATATTTTTCACCCTGTAAGCCCCACGAAGAGCCTCACAGCTCGTGAGACATCACGCGGCTCATGTAAAGGGTCGTGTGATCACGCTTAGTCACAAACTGTGAGCTTTCCAACCAAGGCCACCACACGATAGCTCCACATGATCCGTGAAGTGTCACATAGACCATGAAGGTGTAAATGTGATGTGCCTTGGCCAAATTCTTCACTTTAAGGCATCACCCAACTTTTTGAGGCCAAGTGTCACTTCACTGGAGGCCACACGGGCCGTGTGACCTCACACGAGCCGTGTGTCCTCCCCTGGAATTACACTTTGGTCCAAAAGCTCTCGAAATTGAGATTTCAAGTACCAATAAAGTCGTAAAGCGTAAATATCGTTACAACACACAATCTTGAATAGCTTGCTCTTCCTCTAATTGAGTAAGCCCAATGCTAAAGGATGTAGTATCCATATATATAAGTATATGAAAGTTAAAAAAATGAATTCGCTAGTGAATTTTAAAAGAAAGAAACCATATGAAATTGGAATGGGGAAGATGAAGTTAACCTACCTTGTTTTTTAAATTTGAAATTGATAATAGAGGTAGAAAATACTGATTGAAATTGGAGAGAAGTTGGTGATTACTGAATTGTTAGAACCCGTATTTTGGTGTGTTAGAACCATTACGAAACTTTGGACCAATATGACATTCTTGGAAGATTCGAGACTAAAGTGACATTTTTGGAAAGCTTGGGGACTCAATTTGAATTTTTAAAGCTTGGAGATTGACAGAAATTCGTATATTTTAACTGTATCTTTGTATGTCCTTAATTGGCTCATGTAGGAAAAGTTTGGGGACCAAAGTATTTTTTTTTCAAGACTTAAAGGAATTGTGAATAAGGAAGGTTAGGGTCAAATTTCAAGTATGTATGTAAATAGTGTTATATTGTCTTGAAACTATGAGATTGTGTTGAGATGGCATGAATTTGATCCTTATGGGGTGCTAGAGGTATTGGAAATTAGGTTATATGTATTTTTGAAGTGTTGGTCGAATTGAGGTCCATGTATGTGATTAAATGTTATGTTTTAACGTTGAAAGTATACGTTTGATGTTTGGGTGATGCAATATGGTTCTTGAAGTATATAGGAATGCTTGAATATGATAAATATGTATATAAATTGGATGCTGCCCTGTTTTTGTGATCTTGATAAAGTGAGGTTATCTAATGAATTTGGTGTGACAATGGTATTAAAAATGATTGTTAGTGTTGTTGGGTTGTTGTTGTTGTGTTATTGATTAATTTGAGCCGAGTTGAATCTCGGGGTAGCCTATATTCTAGGGGAAGTGCTACCAAAATTTTTATAAATTAAGGGGCAAATTTGGGAGTTAAGGCCCAAAAAGGGATTTTAACTAATCATAAACATTATTGTGATTTATTGTAGACATTGGACGTCCGAAAGAGTAAGTTGGATTAGCTTGGCGTTGGGATTAGTTTGGTGAAGGAATTGAGGTATGTAAAGCATTTTGTTCCATGGCATGATCTCGTTAAACCTAGCTAACGTCATAAGTTTGAAAGATTCTTCTTTCTTCGCAAATTGGGCTCAAACATGTCTTATGTTTGCTTCTTAGTATAGTTATAGAAATTTAGCTATATTTTGACTCTTCTGCATTTGAAGTCCGTAAGTTGTAAAAGTATGGGAAGTTTGATACATTTGAAAAGATATATTTTTCTAATCCTTTGAAAAGTCTAAATATGTTTTATGTTCGTTCTTTACCATTTTTATGCATAATTAACTACATCCTTATCTTTTGTGTCCTTAAAATCCATGAGTGGTATGAGTTCGAAAGGGAGTTAGTTAGGTTGGAAAAATTATAGGTTCTAATTATTCCGAAAATATAAACGTTGATAACTTTGATAGAATTTAGAGTAGATATTATTTTGATGCTGCATATGAATATGTTACTTGGGTTTGAGAGTTGTGATAACAATTATGTCCATGTGATATGATATATATATGTGTGTGTGTATGTATATGTTCCTGGATATATTGGTGTTATACCTGGCCGCGACTCGGTAATTTAAGCGGTCCAGGATTTGGTTGCACCTGGGCACGACTCGGATAATTCGGGCAGTCCTGGACGTATCCTTAGTAGGCACGACTTGGACAATTCGAGCAGTCCAGGATGTATCCTTAGTGGGCGCAATTCGGTAATTTGGGCAGCCCAATAGTGGGCGCGACTTAGAAATTTGGGCGGCCCAACTTTTGCAGTATGTCATTTTTGTATTGGGATTTGTGAGTATACTTATCCTGTATCAATACGTGACGGAGATTTGAACTTTCTAGTAAGATGCTGTGGTATGACGCGAGTTTGGAGTTCACCGTCGTTCCTGTACGTTATGCATCAGCTTGATATTTTAAGGGGCCCTGTCCCATCTTCTGATTCTATTTGTCTATATAGAGGTCTGTGGACGTCTATGAGTATGGGTTGTGGTTGTGTGCATGACTATGTACGTATGAGATGTATGTTAGGCAGTTTAACCGCAGCGGTGACCTTGTCGGCCCGCACGTATGTATATATGTTTATTGTATGCTGGGATTCTTCTGTATGCAGGGTTTGGGTAATCAATAAAATAAAGAAAACTCTACCAAAATTTCTATAATAATAAGATAGCTATTATGATTGGAATTTGGCTTAGCGTTTGTGTCTGAGTGCCCCAATAGGGCACTAGTCACGACCCATGGACTGGGTCATGACAGAAGTGGTATCAGAGCAGTTAGTACTCGGAGTGTCCACAGACCATGTCTAGTAGAGTCCTATTTATCGGTGTGTCATGCACCACATCCATAAACTGGAGGCTATAATGTCCACAGACCGTGTCCAATAGAGTCTTGTTTATTGGTGTGTCATGCACCACACCTATAAACAGGAGGCTATAAGATTCTTAGTAAGCTACTCTTTGTTTGATCTTAGATCGTGCGTTAGAGCGGTGTTAGTAGGATGATTCCCTTTTTGACAATATTCTTTTGGATTCGGATATGCTTCTGAGAAAGACCCCCCATACCCAGAGGGGTAAATTCTGTAGTCAGTAAATCTGCAAGGTTTGAAAGAAGGTGTTATGTGGTTCAGTAATAAAGGAAATATGGTAACCCATGTCAGATTGTTCGTGAAATAGCTCAGGTTGCTTATGAGTTGGATCTACCAGCTAAATTAGAACACCAAGATCTTTGGGCTGGCTATCAATGGCGAACCTATCAAATCACTCAGCCTTTATTATGAACTACTTGAAGTCGATGGTCAACCTGATCAAATAACACTGACTGCTCTTCTATTAGCTTGCAGTTATGGTGGATTTGTCAAAGAAGGTGAACCTATCAAATCACTCAGCCTTTATTATGAACTACTTGAAGTCGATGGTCAACCTGATCAAATAACACTGACTGCTCTTCTATTAGCTTGCAGTTATGGTGGATTTGTCAAAGAAGGTGAACCTATCAAATCACTCAGCCTTTATTATGAACTACTTAAAGTCGGTGGTCAACCTGGTTAGGTTCTCCATTGGGCTGGCTATCAATGATGAACCTATCAAATCACTCAGCCTTTATTATGAACTACTTAAAGCCGGTGGTCAACCTGGTTAGGTTCTCCATTGGGCTGGCTATCAATGATGAACCTATCAAATCACTCAGCCTTTATTATGAACTACTTGAAGTCGGTGGTCAACCTGATCAAATAACACTGACTGCTCTTCTATTAGCTTACAGTTATGGTGGATTTGTCAAAGATGGTGAACATATCAAATCACTCAGCCTTTATTATGAACTACTTGAAGTCGGTGGTCAACCTGATCAAATAACACTGACTGCTCTTCTATTAGCTTACAGTTATGGTGGATTTGTCAAAGATGGTGAACATATCAAATCACTCAGCCTTTATTATGAACTACTTGAAGTCGGTGGTCAACCTGATCAAATAACACTGACTGCTCTTCTATTAGCTTGCAGTTATGGTGGATTTGTCAAAGAAGGTATAACTATATTTTCTTCAATGAAAAATGAGAATTGATACTTCTTACTTGTGATGTTTATGATTCTTTGTTGTGGCAGTAAGGACACTGGCATTTATTCAATGTTAAGGCTACTAACTGAGGATACATGGGATAAACATGTGCCTAGCAGTTACATCTGGGAGTAACAACTGCTAAACAGATGAGTATAGTGCACAAATGGAAAAGCTTGTCATTTGCAACAAGTAGATGTCAGGCATACTTGCTTCAACTTTGTGATGCTGAGAAAACGAGTCCTTTTGGTCCAGTTATTGACTGGTTGTTCTGGCTTATGTGTAGCCAGTTTGCAATACAGCATAGTACACTAGCAAAGTGCTTAAATTTTCAGCACATCACACTATACTAGTAAATGCCTTGCACAGCTTTTCCTGCTATAGTTATCTTTGTTCTCTGTGAAGTTTGCTCTGTGATTGATTGACACCATTAGTCACGATAAAATTGGTAATGCTAGAAAAAAAAAGGACTTAGAGCTGCAAAACCAGATAGTAGCTTGTATGATCTCTGGATATTTTCCTATTATGTACAAACTCTAAACTAATTCTTGTAAGTTTCTAAACCATCTCTCATGGAAGCTGCACCTAGAATAGTAAGGTACCAAGCTTGGAAATGTCAGCTTATACTGATGCAGACTGGGCTGCCTATCCTTATACCAGAAGGGTTGTAACTGGTTATGTAGTTAAACTTAGAGATTCACTTATCATCTGGAAGTCTAAGAAATAGACTACAGGCTCAAGAAGCTCAGTCCAAGGTACATTGGCCATATCAAATTATCCACAGAGTAGGCAAGAGTGCCTAGGAGACAGTTAATTTAGAAGTAGTGCAGTACTTCATATTTCTATGCTTCGTAAGGGTGCTGGTGATCCTTCCAAAACTTTTCCTGTGGATGGTATTCAAGTTACTAAGGAGCTATATTATAAAGAATAACCCGTAGCTATATTATACCATCAAGTCAGAAAATTGTGAAACAAAGATGTGGCCTCAGTTAAGCGTTCTTGGATGCGATCATGCCAGCACTAACGCACCAGACCCTATCAGAACTTCGAAGTTAAGCGTGCCCCCCTCCTCCCCCCCTGGGAAATCCTCGAATGCAATCATGCCAACACTAATGCACCAGACCTTATCAAAACTTCGAAATTAAGCGTGCCCCCCCGAGAGACTAAAGAGCAAATGGAAAGGGAACTTCCCTTAAGTTGTCCACGGGGTTCGTAAGGCGGGTTGACATTCGAGGATGAATGTTCTTAAGGGGGGAGAATGTTAGAACCCGTATTTTTGGTGTGTTGGAACCATTATGAAACTTGGGACCAATATGGCATTCTTGAAAGATTCAGGACTAAAGTGACATTCTTGGAAAGCTTGGGGACTCAAGTTGAATTTTTAAAGCTTGGGGACTCAAGTTGAATTTTTAAAGCTTAGGGACTTAAGTTGAATTTTTAAAGCTTGGAGGTTGATAAAAAGTCGTACGGGGACCAAAGTATTTTTTTTTCAAGACTTAAAGTCTTAAAGGAGGTTAAAGAGTTGCCACCCCCATTGTGTTAAATTTCTATTGGACCATGTGGGGGTGTGGGGTCTTGTGATAAGCTTAAAAGGGACAAGATAAGCCTATACTCTTCATTTTCCAAGTTTTCAACACTTAGAAAAATTTCCAAACTCAAGAACTCCAAAAATAGGGCCTCGGGTTGCTACAGTATTTTAGCAACAATTTGTGTTTTTTGATTCTACAATTATTTTGATGCTACAAGCTTGGTATATTGGGTCCCCAAAGTGGCGTGGAGGCATTGGTTGATCAAGAAAATGCTTGGTTTTATGACTATATCGATTTGGGTGCACGCGATTTGAATCCGTTAAAGGGGTTTGAAAGGTATGTTGATTTTTAGCTTTATTTTATGTAAATTAAAGCTTGTATGTGTGTTGGTATATATTAAATTGAATGGAAATCTTGAAAGAATAGCTAGTTAAAGTGAATTATGAATAAGGAAGGTTAGGGTCAAATTTCAAGTATGTATGTAAATAGTGTTGTATTGTCTTGAAACTATGAGATTGTGTTGAGATGGCATAAATATGATCCTTATGGGATGCTAGAGGTATTGGGAATTGGGTTATATGTATTTTTGAAGTGTTGGTCGAATTGGGGTCCATGTATGTAATTAAATGTTATATTTTAACGTTGGAAGTATACGTTTGACGTTTAGGTGATGTAGTATAGTTATTCGAGTATATAGGAGTGCTTAAATATGATAAATATGTATATAAATTGGATGCTGCCCTGTTTTTGTAATCTTGATAAAGTGAGGTTATCTAATGAATTTGGTGTGACAATGGTATTAAAAATGATTGTTGGTGTTGTTGTTGTTGTGTTATTGATTAATTTAACCCGAGTTGAATCTCGGGACAGCCTATATTCTAGGGAAAGTGCTGTTGAAATTTTTATAAATTAAGGGGCGAATTTAGGAGTTAAGGCCCAAAAAGGGATTTTAACTAATCATAAATGTTATTGCGATTTATTGTAGACGTTGGACGTCTGGAAGAGTAAGTTGGATTAGCTTGGCGTTAGGATTAGTTTGGCAAAGGAATTGAGGTATGTAAAGCATTTTGTTCCATGGCATGATCTATTTAAACCTAGCTAACATCATAAGTTTAAAAGATTCCTCTTCCTTCGCAAATCGGGCTCAAACATGTCTTACGTTTGCTTCTTAGTATAGTTATAGAAATTTAGCTATATTTTGACTCTTCTGCATTTAAAGTCCATAAGTTGTAAAAGTGTGGGAAGTTTGATACATTTGAAAGGATATATTTTTCTAATCCTTTGAAAAGCCTAAATATGTTTTATGTTCGTTCTTTACCATTTTTATGCATAATTAACTACATCCTTAGCTTTTGTGTCCTTAAAATCTATGAGTGGTATGAGTTCGAAAGGGTGTTAGTTAGGTTGGAAAAATTATAGGTTCTAATTGTCCTGAAAATATAAACGCTGATAACTTTGATAGAATTTAGAGTAGATATTATTTTGATGTTGCATATGAATCTGTTACTTGGGTTTGAGAGTGGTGATAACGATTATGTCCATGTGATATGATATATATATATGTGTGTGTGTATGTGTTCCTTTATATGTTGGCGTTATACCTGGGCGCAACTCGGTAATTCAAGCGGTCTGGGATTTGGTTGCACCTGGGCGCGACTTGGACAATTCGGGCTGTCCAGGATGTATCCTTAGTGGGCGTGACTCGGATAATTCGGGCGGTCCAGGACGTATCCTTAGTGGGCGTGATTCGGTAATTCGGGCGGCCCAATAGTAGGCGTGACTCGGTAATTTAGGAGGCCCAACTTTTGCACTATGTCATTTTTGTATTGGGATTTGTGAGTATAATTATCCTATGGTTGATACATGATGGAGATTTGAACTTTCTAGTAAGATGCTGTGGTATGGCACGAGTTTGGAGTTCATCGTCGTTCCTGTACGTTATGCATCAGCTTGATATTTTGAAAACAAAAGAAACATTTTGATGTTGTATATGCGTTTAACTTCCATACTTTCGTCTACGTTATGCATTAGTTTGATATTTTGAAAAACAAAAAAAATATTTTAACATTGTATATGTGTTTGACTTCCATACTTCCGTGGTGAATTATTACCCTGGTTTGGGATTTTGTTTGAAAGTAAGCATTTTAATATTTTGGTTATGATTTAAATTACTATGATTCTGTTTCAGTTACTACTCTGTTTTACATTCTGTGTATTCTACTTTACATATTCAGTATATATTTCGTACTGGCCCTCCTCTGCTTCGGGGGGGATGCGTTTCATGCCCGCAGGTATAGACGTACAGGTTAGTGACCCTCCAGCTTAGGATCCCTGACTGCAGCTTAAAGTGCTCCTTTTGCTTCGGAGCAAACACTTAGTATATATGTACTTAGTTCTCTATTGTGTACTCGTGTACATTGAGGGTACGGCGGAGCCCTGTCCCGTCTTCTGATTCTATTTGTCTGTATAGAGGTCTGTCGATGCCTGTGAGTACGGGTTGTGGTTATGTGCATGACTATGTACGTATGAGATGTATGTTGGGCGGTTTAACCACAGCGGTGACCTTGTCGGCCCGCATGTATGTATATATGTTTGTTGTATGCTGGGATTCTTCTGTATGCAGGGTTTGGGTAGTCAATAAATCAAAGGAAACTCTGGCGAAATTTCTATAATAATAAGATAACTATTATGATTGGAATTTGGCTTAGCATTTGTGTCTGAGTGCCCCAATCGGGCACTAGTCACGGCCCATGGGCTGGGTCGTGACATGAATCTCATTTAACTTGATTTTAGGAGAAAATAGGATTTGTGGTGAGGAGATGGGAATGTATCACTCGTGAGGAGTGAAATTATAAAAAAGGGGATCTTTGAAATTTTAAAAATTGGTGGAGAATATTTGAGAATAATGTAAAATAAGATGTCTACTTTGGTAAAATTTTTATATTTTAATGTTTAGAATAAAATTCTTTACGAACTAATAAAGTCACAAATGACAAATTTGCCCGAATAAAAAATATAAACTTATTACAATTTGAAATTCATAGAAATTAAATTGAAGAAGTATAGTAGAGATTAAACACAAATAAATAGAGAAGAAAAATTACAATACACATTATGTTTAAGACTCTAATCATAATAATATAGATGAATAAAAACAAAATCAATACATAATTTTCTGAATTCTTATCAACACCTTATCATATAACCAATCAAAATTCAAGAGTCCTCCTCATCGAGTCAAATCAAAGCATGATTCAAATAACACAATAAAGATATAAGTGTTTTAGTACTTTAACTATAGAATGAAAAAAGTTAACCTTGAGAAGGAATCTCTTGAAATATAAAAGATCAATTTATATAGATAAAAGTGAAGGAATACCAAAAGATATTATAAAGTTATAAATTGAATAAATATTTGGAGGTTATCAATACAAAAAACATGAGAGTAACGAATATAAAAAATAGCAATAAGTAATTAAATGTGAGTTATGAATGTAAATATCTACAAACAATAAAAGGGAAAAAAATATAGCAAAATTATTGAGTCTTTTGATTTTCTTTTTGTTTGAAGCATATGATGGTGAACATTTAGTTATTGATGGCTTTGATTGTTACAACCCGTATATTGGTGTTTTGGAATCCTTCCGAGCTTTGGGATCAATATTGTAATTTTTGAGAAATTCTACACTTAAGTGTAATTTTGGATCTTTCTTCAATTCTAAGGCTTCAAGCCTAGAGAATTGAGTTCCCCAAGTAACGTAGAAGCTTTGGTTTGGCAAGGAAATGCTCGAAAATTCGTATTTGAAGATTTGAAGTTGTGAAGGTAGGTTGAAATTTCTCTTCTTTTGAGTTGAATTAAAGGTTTTAAATGGTTCGGAGGGTGTTATATTGAAAGAATAACCATGAAAGTTTGATTGTTTAGTTAATTTTGAAGCTTGAGAAGGTGTAATTCGAATTGGGTATATGTGTATGTATGAGTTCATGTTGTTTCAATTTTATGTCCTTATGTGTTGTTAGTATACAATATGCTTCTTGTAAGGTGATAAGAGTATTGGAAGGTTATGGTATGTATTCTTGAATTGGTTGGTCGAATTTGAACTCTTGTAACATTAAATTATTGTTATGCTTCTTGTAAGGTGATAAGTGTGTTAGAAGGTTATGGTATGTATTCTTGAATTAGTTGGTCGAATTTGAACTCTTGTAGCATTGAATTATTGCGTTTTGACGTTGAAAGTTTATGTTGGGCGTTAGGTTGTTGTGTTGTGGTTCTTGGGGTGTATAGAAGTGTTTGAGTATGTCAAGTATGTACGTAACTGGTAGGTTGTCCAGATTTTTAAAATTTGGTAAGAATGTGAAATGTCGCGTCTTGGCGTTTTAATGTTCCGTTTGAAGCTTGAAGGATATATTTGGGTTTTTGAAGATTTTAGAAGTATTTGAACATATTGAGTATGTAAATAATATGTTACTGGCCCAGTTTTTCAGTTTTGGTAAAGAACAAGGTTTGTTAATGAATTAATAAATTTGTGAATAATGTGTTGCTGGCTCTATTTTTCAGTTTTGGTAAGGAACAAGGTTTGTTAATGAATTAATGAGGTTTTATGGCTTGAAATGACTTCTTGTTACTCCTTGATTGTTGTTGTTGTTGTTGGTTAAATGGGGTCAAGTTGGAACCCCAAGATGGCCTAATTTAAGGGGAGATGCTGGCGAAATTTTTGTAAAACTCGGAGAAAGTTTAGTAATTGAAGTGTGAAAGAATTTGAATTGACAATGTGCGTTATTATGATATTTGTAGACATTGGGCATTCAGGAGAATAATTTGGATTTGGATTTGTTGTTGGGGCTAACCTTAGCAA
>DF361097.1:53717-64544 GCA_000787875.1 Solanum virginianum | reverse complement strand
ACTTCTCAATTAAATAATAAAACTATTGAATAGTCCAAAACGCCCCTTTAAAATTCACAAGATAAATATTTTATAATATACGAAACTATATATCTCAAAACAATTTAACGGATCGTTACATTATGTTTTAAAAAATTATTAAATAGGTATAAATTATTAATCAAGAATTTAATAATTTTCAAGAACTAAAACACCGAACTAATGAGCATATATCTTAAATAACTGGTTTAGTGGCTTTAAGATAGGGGTGTACATCGCTCGGTTAGATTCGGTTTTATAGATTATTGATTTTTGATTTTTAAATATGCTAAACTAATAAGAACCCAATAAAATATTTTTTATCGATTTTTGATTTATCAATTTTAAGTCCTTAATGTTTCGGTTTTTGGTTTACCCGATAAGAATGATAATGAGAATTTGCATTAACAAAAGACAGATAGTGTACGGAGATTTTGTTTATAAACTTGTAAAAATTATAATTAGTTAATTACAAATTAAAATACTAAAGTGAATAACTAATCATTTAAGTATCGTAAAGATTAAAATAGGTAAAGTATTATTATAATGTTCTATTACTATTAAATTACTAATATTTAATATTTATGAAGGGGTAAAATAGTAAATTATTATAATCTTATTGGGTTATCGGTTTACCCAATAACCCAATAGTAAAAATCGATATCGAACCAATAACTCAATAATTTTTTTTTCCAAAACTATTAAAAACTCGATAACCTAATAACCCAATAACAATAAACCAATAATGTTTTTATCGGTTCAGTTTATCGATAGGTTCGATTTTTCCACGCCCCTACTTTAAGATTGAGCCACCCCGAAAATAGAACATAATAAGAATACAGTGTAATCGACTCCAAGAATCAAATAAGGGTTGCTTTAAAATTCTCTCAAAACCCTACAATTGCCACCGTCATAAACCGTCTTTGAAGCTTTTTCATGGCCACACCGGCCATTGGCCAACTCCCCACTAAGGTTGGTTAGCCTATTTCACCTTCGATGTCATATGCTAGTGTTTTGAAATCTTCAGTCGCAAAAATGAAGCTTGTTGCTTTAAAACCTATCATGTATCTCTATGGAGAACCAATTATTTTGTGGGTATAGATAGAGATTGATCAGATGATTATCAATGAGAATCTTCAGTATGCAGTAATTGCAAAATTTTCATATTGATGGCTGGAGATTCAAGATATGAGAAAATTGATCTCTAAGTAGTGCAAATTGAAAGGGAATTGCAAGATTGATCTTCTTAGTAATAGACATATTTTGATTAGGGCATCTTTGCTTGAAGATTATGTCCACCTGCTATCAAAATCTGCTTTTTATATATCACAATTTAATAGGGCATACCCTATGAGGACATTGAAGTGGGATTCAATATTTAATCCAAACGAGGAGACTTCAACGGTCATTGCATGGATTTCTTTTCCATGACTTTCTCTAAATTTCTTTGAGAAAGAAACAGTTTTTTTATTGGCAAATGTTGTTGGTAAGCCTTTGCAGTTTGATTTGGCTACAAAAAATCAAACAAGTTTGAGTTGTGCTAGAGGTAAAGTTGATGTAGATCTACTCGGCGATTTCCCAAAGCGTATCAAGATAGAAAATGGAGAAGTGGATTCAAATTAAATATGATTTTGTCCCTAAGTACTGTAAAATATGCATGATTCAAGGACATGATGAAGAACAAAATTTAGTGAAGTATCCTGAATTGTTCAAAAAGCAGAAGATAAAAGCTAATAGACCAATCCAAAATAAGAAAGAAAAAATGTGCAGGTCAACAACAGCAACACGAGTGACAAGAATGAAGGTGATATCATGGAACAAAATAAACGAAACGAGGATGAAAAAGATAACCTGTAATGGTATGGGTTCAAACTCAGAATAAGTTTGATACCTTGATTGTTGACGAAGGGGAGGATCTTAACTCAAAATATCAACCTGAAAATGGTAATAATATGGCTAAGCAATCTCTAAAAAAGTGGGTCGAGGAGGTATTTCATGAAACAAAGCACAACACTCCATCAGGAAGCCTTAAAAAGAAAGATCATGACAAAGAAACATCAAAAACTATTAAAAGCATTGAGAGAGAAGCAAAGGGCAACAATGATGAAATTGTTGGTACCAAAGAAAAGGGGTAGTAACGAAGGACAATCATGCTAATGAAATCCATCTGGATATTGCTAAAATTGAAGATGGGTCCAAAAACAAAGATTTCATTGAGGATTCCACTGATGAAAAGTCAGATAATAGGGAGAAGACAGATGAAGAATAACATCACCACAACATTAATGATGAATAGGGGATGGATTATAATATTTTGCAAGTTCGTAAGGCAAGTAATCTATCTCAAGACGCACAAACAGTTTAAAGGCCAAGAGAGGAAGATCTAATTCATCCACTGGTGAATACAAGGAGAAACAAGGAGAGAACTACAAGTTATGAACAATGATAGACAAAGTATTATTTTAAAATATAAGCTTAGTTAATACTCAAAATAATTTTTAGGAAGTTAATTGACTTAAAAATAAGATGCAGCTATTCCTTTATAGTTCGATGGAACCCTTCCATGATCCTACAGAGTTAGAACAATATAAAAAGAGTTTAGACTTTGATAATGTCTTGGTAAATTATTCTAAAAGAATATGAATTTTTTGGAATATTATTTGGCTTGGATCAGTTATGAGGGACTCTTTGCAACAATGCACCATGAAGTTTATCATGTGTAATAAGGCTCTTGTCATAACATCAGTTTATGCCAGGTGCAATGCTTTGGAAAGATTTGAATTTTAGAATGAGCTGAAAAGTATTAATAATGTGAACTGCTCATGGATGGTTGGGGGGGGGGCTTTAATGTGATCCTAAATGAAGAAGAAAAATAGGTGGTTTAGAATTTACACAAATGGAAGAAATGAATTTTGTTCAATATATAAATGCATGCACTCTGATGGATGTTAGGTTCTCTGGCAGCAAATATATATGGTGGAATTAATGAGGCCTACATTTTCAAGAGAATTTGGCAACATCTTCATCCAAATGGCGACACTTGAAGACATTATATAGGTCAAAGAGGTACAAATGAATTGGATCCTTCTCCTGATAACAATGCAGAACTGAGGAAAGTTGAAGTTAACTTGAAAAGATTTCTTAAGTTGGAGGAAGAATATTGAAAGCAAAAGGTTGGAATGAGGTAATTCGCACAAGGTGATAAAAATATTAAAAAAATATTCGTTCTTACATCCAAGGAAGAAGGAAAAAGCTTAGTTAACATAAATTTACAATGATCAAGGTGAGGTGTTAAACACCAATTTAAATATATGAGAGGAAGTAGTGAATTTTTTTAAGGAATCAGTTCCAAGAAAATAGATGTAATTAATTAAGACTTCTCCATGATTGATTATGTTCGAAGAATGATTTAAAAAAGAATAAAATGAAAACATGATAACTTCTTGAGAAGGAAAAGGTGAAGAAAGTAGTGTTTGAGCTGAATGAAAACAGCGTAGCTGAACTTAATAGTTTTTTGGGGTGTTATTTTAGAAATGTTGGGACATTGTTGGGAATGACTTAACCAAGACTGTGAGAGCATTTTTTTGTGGGCAAGAATTACCAAGATATGCTACTCACACTAACTAGTCTTGCTCCCAAAGAAGGAGATTCTCAGATCTTTTTCAGATCTAAGGCTAATAAAGCCTAAGTTGTTTCATTAACAAAGTAACTTCTAGAGTCCTACATGATAGGATAGTGGTGGTTCTGCCTAAGATCATATCTCCTAGTCAGTCTGATTTTGTAAAGGAAAGAAGCATTGTAGAAAATGTATTGCTGACACAAAAGATCATCAGAATCAAAGTACTGAAGAAAATTGATTTTTCAGAAGTGGCTACTGAAGTGGTATGGAGATTAATGTCTAACAATTGATAGTTTGTCTTAATAAATGGACAATCATATATGTTTTTCCAATCTACAAGATGGTTGAAGTAGGGAGATCCTTTTTCACCTAATTTGTTTATTATTGTTGTAGAGATTCTTTTTAGACGACTGAACAATCTTCATAAGGACAAGACATTTACAGGATATGGGCTTCATGGAGTCCAAAGATCAATTATTTATCCAATGTGGATAATATCATTCTATTTGCTTAGGGAAAGATCTTCAATTATCAAGATGATGACTGTGTTGAAGGAGTATGAAGATGTTTCACGCCAGCTCATAAATAAATCAAAGAGTTTTATGATATTTGGAGGAATTAGGATCTAACACTAGATTTGAAATTTAGGAAATTGATTATAGAATTGGATTGATTTTGGGTCTGGGTTAGACATAGAGTAACACGGGTGTCATTGGACTCCTTGTGACGTATGTTTTTTCGGGAGCTGAATTCAAGACTTATCCATTCAGTAGAAATGTTTGAATGTGGTTCCGACATTGAGGTAGTTTTGGCTATCCTTCTTTGAGATGGGATTGAGTTATTGAATATTCATATGTTATAAATCTATGAGATGAGATCGTATCGTGTGTTGAGTTGAAAATTCTTATTGTGATGCCCGCGTGGAGGCTTTAATTGTCTATGAGATTGGTTTGAGAGAAGGTGAATCCTAAATTGAGAATATTGTAAATATGACATGTTGAGAAAGGGGAATAAATGTGATCTGATATTGAGGATCATGGATTACTTGAGAAATGGAAGTTACAAAAATGTGATGGAGTATTTTAAAGAGAATTGTATCCTAATTTGTATAGAAGAGGGTGAACAGTATGACCGTTGAACGTTGAGTACTTTGACACTTATTGAACTGAACATTGTCTCTATAATTGTGTTTTGATTACATGCATCCTCATACTACATGTCATGATATTTTGAGAAATTGTGAATTGTGAAACTACTTTTTAAAGTCCTTGACCACGAGTTAGCTGGCAAAATGGTTGATACATTGTGATTTTTATCACGAATCCTTGACCACGAGTTAAGTGGAGAAGTAGTTGATATATATTGTGATTGAGGTACATGGCCTGCAAGGACCCATAGGTCCCCTTAGTTTGTGGAGCCTTAGCTTGAAGGGGATATATACGACAGGTTGTGCGACAGTCTTGCCTCCACCTACATTGCATATATACTATCTCATTGTATTACTTGTGGCTGTTTTGACTTGGTTTATCTGAGATTATGTGTTTACCTTGTTCGCGCTGTTGTATATAAAATTGGCAGCATCGATATCGAACTGATTTTTCTATTGCAGGTGGAAGCATTTCTAGATTATTTCATAGTTTATTCAATTTCTGATTTCCAGTTGATTAAACCTTTTGGTTACATATTATGTGTACTCACCCTTACTTCTTTCTCCCCTAGCAGATTTTCATCAGAATTATCCACGTAATAGTTGATTTGCTCTTACAGTTGGTTCATATCAGATCTAGTGATGAGACTCAAGGCTTCGAGTTGCCATTGGACTCTATCTTAATTGTTTAATCTTTATTTATATTCGAAGACGAAAATGTACTTATTTCACTAGTTTTTGTATTAGATGTTCTTTTCACTAGTGATACTAGATTCTGGGACATGATTTTATGTGATGATTATCTTTCTATCTATTGAGTTTTCTCCTTTTAGTTTACTTTATTGTTATATTTGGAATTAAGTGGCCTCTTAGTCATGACCCCATTTTGGTCATGACACTACGAAATAGTTAGAATTGCATTTCGAGATCATTCCTGCAGTTTTAACCAAAGCCAAGCATCCAAATTTCAAAATCTCCAAATTAAAAAAAACTTACATAAAAATCAAACGAACAGTTCGAGAACGCAATTGACAATCCCAAAAAATCGTAAATAACCAGTAGCACTAAGGAAAAGCATGAAATGTTGAAAGATGCATAAAAACCAAGAAATAAATAATAAGATCATTACAACAATAATAAATATGAATATTTATGATCAACACATTATATAAATGTCGCTTAAAGCATTAGCAACAATGAATACAAAAACATTACTACTAGTAAATATTATTGCGACAATATTAAAATAAATTCATTATTACCACTAAATACCCCTGGTACAACGACTTCCAATCAATAAAAAAAAAAAAAAAAAAAAAAAAAAACTCTGATAATGTTTCTAACAAGTTGGTTCATATATAATGAAAACATCCCTTGAACCCAGACCATGTTATATTCAATTTGCTGACATTTAAAAAAAATGAATGTGAACATCAAATGGCCACAAGTGGAGAATAGCAAGAGTATATCATCAATTTAAATATACTATATATATATATATATATATATATATAATTCTATGTGAAAATATTCATGGAATTTCATAAAAATAATGTTGAAATCTATGATCTCAAATATGCCACATGACATTCATATGATGCATATAAAATATCATTGAGAATAAAATATGGAATTTACAATTAAATTATTTTTTAATATATAAGATTTCTTATACTGATTAAGTATGAAAATCCTAACAATTATATTAGCAGATTTAATACAATTGTTTATGTTATGCAAATTTAAATTAGTCAATTTTAATATATAAGATTTCTTATACTAATTAAGTATGAAAATCCTAACAATTATATTAGCAGATTTAATACAATTGTTTATGTTATGCAAATTTAAATTAGTCAATTTTAATATATAAGATTTCTTATACTAATTAAGTATGAAAATCCTAACAATTATATTAGCAGATTTAATACAATTGTTTATGTTATGCAAATTTAAATTAGTCAATTTTAATATATAAGATTTCTTATACTAATTAAGTATGAAAATCCTAACAATTATATTAGCAGATTTAATACAATTGTTTAGGTTATGTAAATTTAAATTAGTCGAATCAGTCCTAAACAAATAACAAAATATCACATAAGAAACTAAAAATATATTATATTAAAGCTGAGGGATAAGTGTTATTATAATATTAAAGCCCATATCGAAGACCTAGAAAAGGATAACTGTGATGAGGATGGCATAGAGAGCCCTACATGGCATCCCTTTACCAAGTAGCAATTACATAATTCAATGTACGCTCCTCTACCTTTAATACTTGTTTGGTACGAGGGATAAAAGAATGAGTTTATTACATATTTTGTTGAAATAAAATTATGAGATAATTTATTTTAAAGTGGTTATAATTTGATTATTCATCTTTTTAATAAATATCGGACATTATATTCTCAAGATAATTCAAATCAAAGTAATTGAATATCCAACTCAAACCAATTTCAAAATATAATATTATTTTTATTTCACATTGAGGATGAAATAATAATTCTGGTCTTCTGGAATAACCAATTTCAGGATAACTTAATTTCTAAAACCAAACAAGCACTGGATTATAATTTTATTTCCTTAATATAATATAGAATTAATTAAGGGTTAAAAATACATTTAGAATATCTCAAATTTTCCAGTTTCGTACCTAAAGTATTGGGTGTGTGAGTGTCATGCCAGAATTATCACCAAATGTTTATTGAAACACACCTTAACTATCAATTTTTCACTTTTTCTATCTGAAATATCACCATTGCTCAAGTAAACAAAGTGATGGAATAACTCATAGTTGAAATATATTTTAACAAATATTTGATGATAGCTCAGATAAAAATTTCACCGCACCTGATAATTTAAGTACAACATGATATTCAAAACATTGATATAATTCATACAAAAAAAATAAATAAATCTTTACACCAACACAAACATATTGATATACAAAGTATCTCACGTTGATATATATAGTCTAGCAAAAGCCTCAATTCAAAAAGATGTAATGCAGGCAAACTATTTTAATATAAAAGGCTAATAATTAATTCTACAAAATATTCTTTATTCGTTAATCAAAGTAATGATACATTTACCCTTTCATTCTCATCTAGCCATTATTAATTTCTTTCATATATATCTTGGCAATAATATAACTAAATATATATGTTATTTTTTATCATCTTAAAGTTTTTAGATGAAACACATAAGGCTTAGAGTGAATAAAAGCTGCAACATTATGTCTATTTGTCTCCATCTATTAATTCTTCTAATTATTTTTCACGTGCTTAACACGTGCATAGTATTATTGTTCCGCGTTATATTATTTGACCTTTATCGACTTGATATCTTTCTTAAAAAATATTAAAATTAATACTATAAATGTGCTATTGAATTATAAGATTGGCTACTAGTTTATGTAGTCACTTAATTAGCTTACTACTAAGAATGGAATAAAAAAAAATAAATAAATAAAACTCTTTTGATTTGCAAAAATTGATAAATAAAAAGAAATTATATCTATTTTAGTACAGATACTAAATAAAATAAAATGAGGAGAGTATTTAAGATTTGTAATGATTTAAAAGTAAGATGTTATTGAATATATAAAGAGAGACGGAGCAATTTACCCTTGAGATAGATTTATTGATTGAATTAAATTTACCAACCTTTTCAATTTCTATATATATAGTTTTTAAGAATTTCACAATTGAAGATATAGGTAAGAAACTTTTATATACATATACAACTAAAGTTATTCTTGAATCATGTGATTTTGAATATGCATGTTTTTATCATAATAACCCTCCATTCGAAGCGAAGCTACACTATATTTAGGGGGTTCATCGGAATCTTTTTTGATAAAAAATATATTATTTACATATAATTAAAATAATTTATATATAGTAAATGTCGAACCCCCTTCAACTAATTCGTGTATTTATTTTTTCAAACTTTGTACCTTGTTAGTGAAAATCCTAGCTTCACTACTGCCACCATTAACATACATACAAATACGCGTGCAAAACACGTATAAGAAACTTTTATGTCATATACCATTAAAGATATTCATGAATCATGTGATTTTTAATATTCATGTTTTCATGATATCCCCCCCTCTCCACACACACACTGACAAAAATGAGGAAAATAAATTTTTCTTTTTTCAGGGACCAAAAGCAGTTGGTAAGAAAGAAGAAAAGGCAAATTAGTTAGGATCAATATTATCCTTGCATGAACCTAGAAAGATGCATGAACCAAATTAAATTCATGATAAAACATAATCACATTTCCCCCCCTTTTTTTCTGACTAAATTTTAATACTAACAATTATATATTTGTAATACAAATTCATTCATTCATTCGTATAAATTATACTATATTATATAAGCAATATATTCCACCGTTAATTGAATTTATCAATAAAAGTTAAAGTTGATGATTATATATATATATTATTTTATTTTATTTTGAGTGTGTTCAAAGTGCATGTACATAGACAAGATAGTATTGAAATAAAGTTTACGTGAGGTACTATTCTTTTTAAGTAGTTGTGTATATATATTGCTGATAAATTAAAGTCGTGTGAGACCTTAATTTTAATATTATCTGACAAAAAGCATGCATGCATAGTTAAACTAATTGGTGGGAGTACCTTCTTTAAAAAAGAAAAAGAAACGGGGATAGGGAAAGGAGAAATAAAGGAGGAGATTATGAAGCGGAAATTGAACTTTCAATACGGTGAAAGTAGGAGGCAATGGGGCGGAGCAAGGTCGGTATGGAGCGAATTTAGAGTTATGTGGCGGGGGACAGGTTTAAAGTTATGTGGGGGAGGGGAAGGGGGGTGCGGGGCGAAGTAATTATTTTTAAATGATTGTTGAAATGTCAACTGAAAATAGTTAATTAGTTATTGAGATGTTAATTAGAAAAAATTTAAAAAAATTATGAATTTATTTTTCATGTTAAACTCAATTAAAAAAGAAAAGAACTTAAAAATTCATGTAGGGCGGGTCTAAAGAACTTAAAAATGCCTGGGGTGGATTTGTGTGGGGTGAGTCTATATGGGGTGGATTTGTATGAGATATTTGAGGTTTGTTTAAGGGATTCGCCTAAATTCAGTTGAATCCTGATCTGCATCGACAAGGTTGATATTGGAGTGACTCTGATACCATTTGTAACAGCCCAGCCAGCTAGTGATATTGTTCGCTTTGGGCATACAGCTATAAAACATGTCATTAGTATGTAAGGTCTGTACACTTATATACTCATCATCTCTCTTGTGTTTTGCCGATGTAGGACGTCTCATCTTAAGATGAGTTGTTAAAAAAACCCTCCCATTTGCTTATTCAAAAGTTGGAGCCAAAATTAAATGATGATGGGAATTTGATAAGGAGTAAATTAAAAATTAGAATGTGTCTCAACTCCATTATCAATAATAATATACTTAAATATAATCTTAACTTTATTATCATATTAAAAAAATGTAATTTGAATTTGTATATGTGGTTTAAGTACACGTAATTTAAATTGATCAAACAATAAAACTATGATAAACTATCTTGGAAGTAAATGAATCAAAATTCTAATTAACTTGTGTGTTTGAATTTTATTGTGTTAAAAGTAGTCAAATACTTTACATATAATCAAATACTTCTGTTTATATATTTTTTTACGTAATCTAATTTTTCAACGAAGAGAATTCAATTATATCTTTTCCCTCTTACTAGCTCAGCCCCTAAGTGGATATTACCCAAAACTATATAAGAATAAAACACCTCAAATCATCAATTACGTGGAACTTTATATTTTTGACTAATTAATATATAATTGTTGTTGACAAAAATTTCTAAATTTATGGTAAATTAGGTAAGCAGTCTAGATATGGATACTTTCAAAGTAAACTCATTAGATGCACATAGACACAAAATTGACAATACAAATATATAAGTATTTTGATTTGCCATTTATCTATCGTGTCAAATTTTCACTTTTTCAAGTAATGATGACTATGTAGTAGAGGTGACCCCCCTCACCCCTTAAGCAA
>DF361097.1:34955-53649 GCA_000787875.1 Solanum virginianum | reverse complement strand
TGGAAGTTCGATCTCTACTTTTGATAAATGGAAAAATTTTGTGGCCAGTTCCCTATTGCTTAGTGTGTTGATTGTGGAACAGAGAATTAGTCTCATAGCTGCCGACTGTGGGAATATCTTGAAAAAAAAAGAGGTGACAAAATTTATCAATTTCTTAAGTTATGACTAGTTTGATGTCGAAATTAATTCGATTTATAGAACTAAAAAATTACTTAAAAGATATTATTGGATTAAAATAATTGAATAAGTGGATTTGATTAGTCAAAACGCAACTAATTAAACCTCATTAATATACACAAGTAAATTTGAAAAATGCAAATTATGTAAATATTTTAATAGCCTCAATTATAAGATTTTTTTCAAAATCACCCCTTATCTGTTTTTCAAATATTTCAGTTAATTAACACTTTACTAATCAAACAGTAAGAGTGTATAATAATAATAATAACAATAATAATAATAATAATAATAATAATAAGTACGATATTTATCCCTTAATTTTATTTATTATTATTATTTATTTATTTATTTATTTATTTATTTTGCTCTTGGAAATTGCTCTATATACACTTTCTTTCACAAACTTGTCAATCAACAATGCATGTTACTTGCTACCAAAGGATGTAGTGCAGCGGATGCGGCTATTCCTTTCTTAATTAAAGATCTCGAATTTGAATCCTGAGAATTAAAAAAATCCTTGATAGAGAGTGTATCCCCCTAAATGGAGCCCTACGCAACACGAATCCAAATATAGTCAGACTTCAATATGAATATCGGATGTCGATGCCGGATGCGAACCAAAAAAACAATGCATGTTACTTGCAATTACATGAATCTTTCAACCCCCCCACCCCACCCCACCCCAGTACAATATTACAATTTAATTAATCTACATTTATTTATTTAATAATAAAAACCATGTCTTGTTGAGACAATTCGACATGAAACCTTATGTTTTGCCCTAATGACAAACAAAATAATATAATACCTTGTCATTGCCATATTGCCGACATACATTTTCTTTTGTTTTCTTTTTCTCTTTTTACTTAAAAAAAATCAGCTAATTATAGAAAAATAAAAAGTGTAACTTCGTAGTAATTAAAGTGAGTAGAATTATTGAGGTAAAAATTTAATTAATATTGTCTTATTCCTTGTGTAATTACTGATCATTGAATAAGTTATATCAAAATTAGAAATTAGTATTTGAAATAAGTACTTATTCTTATCAGATAATGAAATAATAGTATTAGGATTAGTTGTTTCGGAAATGAGAAAAATAACCTTGAGATGTCTCGATTTTTTTCTACTAAATAAGATAGAGGGTATCTTTGTAAATAAACAACAATTTAGATAGATCATATTATTTTCCATTATTACATAATGTCATACATTCATAATTTAAATGATAAATCTATGACAAATTGTAGGTATATGGTAGATATCATGAAAAGAAAAAATAAATGATAGAATAAAATTATTAAATAACAAATAAAGTAAAAATTGAGAAAAAGATATTAAAGTAACGACGCAACCACACCAAATTGATCGTTAGACAAAATAGGTCTTTTTATCGTTAACTAACAATGAATTTAAATGATGCAATTTCAATAAAATTTAAATAATAATCAAAATAAAAATTATATTTAAACTAACAATATAATACAATACAACAGATAATACTCTTCCAGGGTTAAGGTGTTTTTAATCAATTTTTTTTTTCATATAAATAAATAAACCTTGCCCAAATAAAAAGCAAATAGGGGGTCCACTTGGGACCAAAGGAAGAAAGATATTTTGGGCAGCTTTGTTAAAGTCTTTAATAAAATAATAATAATAATAATAATAATAATAATAATAATAAATTTTTATTTTAATATAATAATTCGTAAATCATTCATAAAAAGCAAATTTATATCAGATAAGTCTTATGCAATGAATTCAATCAAGATAACATGCAGAAAATTTTAATATTAGCCAAACTTTGTTACATACATACCTAGTGTGCATCAAAATGTTCATTTTTGAATAAACTTAAAAGAACTAAAATAATTTATGAATATTTTTTAAAAATATACCAATTAATTTTAAATTTAATACATCTCGTTAAATTTATTTTTAAAATGTCATGAAAGCTGAAAGTCAAAACATTTTGAGATATGAAAAAGACAAAGAAATAAAATTATACATAAAAGTTGACTACTGTCACTTGTATTGAAGAAGAAGAAGAACCAACAGAATTTCTAACAATTTGCCAAAAAGGCTCATTTAACAGGGACATGTACATACAGTATTTAATTAATTCTGACATTTCATTATTTAATTTATGCAACTATTCTCCTCTTTTTAAGAGTCAATGCACTGTATTTATTTATTTATTTTTAAATAAAAATAAATCATAGTTTTCATAAGTGATCATAACCCTAGTGTTGAAGTGGATGTTTCTTTTTTCTTTTTATTTTTTATTTGATGTCTACGTTAGAGTCTGATTATTTTGTATTTGTACCACATAGAGCTCCATTTCGAGGGAAAACACTTCGTACCAAGGAAGAGCAACCCCATCCGAAATAAGTACATAATACTTCTTGATGATTTTTTTTAAAAAAAAAACAAATTAAAAGTATGAAACTTTTACTCAAAATAAAATATTTCAAAAATCCTATCCTCAAAATGAAAACATTCATTAGGATAATTTTTTTTAATGTAATCTTGATAATTAAAAGTTGATTAGAAAATAAAGCCAAGTTGTGGTAGCTTTCTTTTTCTTAATTGCAAGTACATATTTAGGTTCATTGCACTGCAAAAAAAAAAACAAGCTGTTTTTCTCCAATATCAAGACACTGGAAAAAAAGAAGCAGCATGTTGGACTTTTTTTTTTTACACAACTAGTCTCTACTTGTCAATCAATCAACAATAAAGTATTTTTTTGTCTTAATTTATAAAGTGAAAAAAGATTTTGAATGATGCAAAATAAATTATTTATACACTTTATTATTTTTTGGGATCAAATATATGCCTGTCGTTAATTTAAGAGGTCAAAAATATTCTCAAGAGTTGACAATATGAGGACGTTTGTAGTGTCTTGAATTAACAACAAGGATATTTTTTATCCTAAATATATATAGAAGGATATAAATGTTTGTTTCGCGTAGTTCTGGGAAACAACACTTAAGGCATTTATGGTCTCTTGAGTTAATGAAGGGGGTAATTTTTTATCCCGAATATATAATGGATGATATAAGTGTTTGTTTCGCATAGTTAGGCGAACAACACTGAAGGACATTTGTGGTCTCTTGAGTTAACGGAGGGGGTATTTTTAATCCTAAAATATAACAAAGAGTATAAGTGGTCTATTTCGCATAATATAGGATAATTTTGACTCTTTTCCATTTGTACTTTGTACTATGATTGTTTTTGATCAATTTTTTAAAAAATATATTTTTTATATTTTGAAAAAGGACCTAAAATGTCCTTAAAATAATGAAAATGATACCAAAATACCCTTAATCCACGTATTGAGCCTAAAACCCTTGTCATTCATCTTTGGAGTCAAAAATGCCCTTCATTCACCTTGTAATCCACCTTTGGATTCAAAAGGTTATCCACGAGGAATGATCGTTTATTCAAAACCTGAAAAATTGTAAATTAAATTTACTAAAAAAAAGGTTATCCCTTTGACAATTAGAGTACCTTTTTGATAGTCTTAATCAAAGTAATTAATTTGTGTACATATTAATGACTAATAATTATAATGATCAGCGATTAATGCTAACCAAATTAATTTTAAAAAAGAGTTAATGATTAACAATTAATTATAATGATTAATAGTTAACAGTCAATAAATAATGATTAGCATGATTTTATTTAGTAGTTAATTATTAAATTAAAATAGAATTCATTGTTGAATAAAGTTATACATTTGCGTTTTTTTTATTGTAAATCATATTTATGTACATTATGTTGAAATTTAATATAATATGTCAAAAATTGACATAGGAGTATTATGTTAACTTTTTATTTTGAATTTAGAACTTAAATTATCTTTTTAGTTTCATTGTTTTAGTAGTATTGAAATATTATTATTTCACATTACAAGCCATTTGTTTTTTTCAGTTAGATTTGATAGATTATCTTTTTGTTAAATATTTTGATAATTTTACTATGATAGTATATTTTTCATATTTAACATTTTTGTCAGACAAGCATTTTATGATGTTCGTATAAATTTTGTATTTCTAGTTTTTATGATTGATGGAATTAAAAATATACTAATTTTAAAATAAATTCATTTTTTATAATATTAGTTAAAAACATATATTTACTAATTAATATATTTTTAAGAAAATGGCTCAACACAGATCTTTGATGATATATATATATATATATATATATATATATCCTTATTTGTTTAATATAAATTTTTTAATTTTAGATAATTATTTTTAATTTTTAAAATTTAATATAACCTTCTAATTATATTTGTGCAACCAAATAACACATTTACAATTAGACTGTATCTAATAAAATAACAAAATTTCTTCCAAAATTAATTCTCCAAAAATATATATAAAACTATCTAAAGATTACCTTTATGTTAATTTTATTCGAAGTAATTAACTGTCTGTATATTAAGATGGTCAAGGATCACCAAAATAAAATAAAATATTAACATTAATTCTATATTCAAAATCAGGGAGATATTATCTTTATCAAAGAAATTAAAATTTAGAAAAACAATAAACTTAGTCTCAAATCCCATTTCTTAAAATTGAATTCAAAATAAATTCTTGTGTTTTATTTCTAGAGTTCTACTTATAATATACATGTCCTAAATAAAATAAATAAATTTGTTACAAAAAAAGGGAGAAAAATTTATGCACAAGAATAATTCTTTATTCAAAATCTAATAACATAATAAAAGTTCTTCCAAAATTAACTCTTCAAGAAATATATAAAGCTATTCTAAAATTACCTTTGTGACAATTTTATCTAAAGTAATTAATTTGTCTGAAATATTAAGATGGTCGACGATTATCAAAAAATTAATAATAATGATAGTAATTCAATAATAAAAATTATGAAAATCATGGAGATAATATCTTGATCAAAATAATTAAAATTTTAAGAAATGATCAGCATTGTTTCAAATCAAATCAAGGATTCAGAAAAATAAGAGAAAAACATTATCAACAGAGAATAATTATTTATTCAAACAAAATTTGGTAAAAATATAAAAGTTCTCCAAAAATTTATCCTCCCCAAATATATATAGAACTATCTGAATACTGCTTATCTGTTAATTTATTTGTATGCATATTAAAATGGACAATGATCACTATAAAAATTTAATATTAATAACATAACAATAATTGTATAATTAAAATCTCAAAAATCATAAAGATAATATCTTTATCAAAGAAATTAAAATTTAAAAAGAATTATAAACTTAATCTCACATTCTATATTTGTGATCGAATTTAGAATATATCCTTGTGTTTTATTTCTTGAGTTCTATTTATAATTTTGATGTTCTAAATGAAAAAATAAATTTATTACAAAAAAAAATATAATGCATGAAGAACAATTATTTATTCAAAATCTAGTAAAATAATAAAACAACAACAACATGTCTAGTGGAATCTTACAAGTGGAGTGTGGGGAGAGTAAAATGTAAGCAAACCTAACCACTATCTCATAGAAATAGAGAAGTTGTTTCCTGGGAACCCTCATCTCAAAAACCCATAACTAAAATATACAAGATATGACAAAAAGGAAAGAAAAGGGAATAGAAAGAGCGACTAATAATCAAAAGCACATAACAGTATGTAGATATGATAAAATTAACACATAAACTACAGATAATGACAACACATGATATGAAACACGACTACTCCTCTACCCTACTATACCCTAAGGCTAGAGAACCACCTAACTCTACCAACCAATTAGCCTACTACTCTAATCCGCAACCTCCACTTCTTTCTATCTAAAGTCATGTCCTCAGTGAGATCAAATTTTGTCATATCTTGTCTGATCACCTCCCCTCAATACTTCTTCGGTCTACCTCTATCCCTCCGTGTAACTCCCAAAACCAACCTCTCGCATCTCCTAACAGGAGCATCGATACTCCTTCTCTGCATATGTCCAAACCATCACAATCTTGCTTCCCTCATCTTATCGACCAGCCATAATGGCCACCTCTAACTTCTCTCAAATGGTCTCATTCCTAATCCTGTCACTTCTGGTGTGACCACACATCCATCTTAACATCCTCATCTCTACAACATGCATCTTCCGTACATGTGCATTTTTAATTGGCCAACGCTCCACTCCATATAGCAAAAATGGTCTAACCACCATTTTGTAAAATTTATCTTTAAGTTTAGATGGTATCTTCTTGTCACACAATACTCCAGAGGCAAGCCTCCATTTAGTCCATGCTTTCCCGACACGATGTGTGATGTCATCGTCAATATCGCCATTACTCTGGATGATAGACCCTAGATACTTAAAGTTTTCCCTCTTGGGGATAAGTTAATTGGCAAGCTTCATATCAATATCTGCTTCATCCCTCGTAATACTGAATTTGCACTCCAAGTATTCAGTTTTAATCCTGCTTAGTTTGAATTCTTTGGACTCCAAGGCGTGTCTCCAAGCCTCTAATCTATCATTAACTTTAGTTTGAATCTCATTAATCAGTACTATGTCATATGCAAATAGTATACACCATGGTACCTCCTCCTGGATAGACCGCGTCAGCTCATCTATCACCAATAAACAGGAAAATGGCTCAACACAGATCTTTGATGGAGTCCCTTCTCAACAAGAAAATACTCTAAGTCTTCTCCCACCGTTCTTACTTGAGTTTTGGCTCCGTTGTATATGTCCTTAATTGTCCAAATTGATCGATAGGAAAATACTCAGAGTCTTCTTCCACCATTCTTATCCGAGTTTTGACTCTATTGTACATGTCCTTTATCACCCTGTTATACACCATTGGGACACCTTTCACCTCTAGACATCTCCATAGGACATCCCTTGGAACTTTGTCATAGGCCTTCTCAAGATCAATGAACACCATATGGAGGTCCTTCTTTCTTTCCCTATATTTCTCTACTAACCTCCGAATAAGATGAATTGCTTCAGTAGTCGA
Organism: Solanum virginianum; assembly: GCA_000787875.1. Lineage (NCBI taxonomy): Eukaryota > Viridiplantae > Streptophyta > Magnoliopsida > Solanales > Solanaceae > Solanum > Solanum virginianum. The sequence goes on along the minus strand of DF361097.1, from coordinate 46,499 downwards.
TCGTCCCGCCATGAATCCAAACTGATTCTCTGAGATAGACACTACTCTTCTCACCCTCATCTCTACCACTCTCTCCCAGACATTCATAGTGTGACTTAACAACTTGATAACCCTGTAATTGTTACAGTTTTGAATATCCCTCTTGTTCTTGTACAATGGAACCATTGTACTCTTCCTCCATTCATCAGGCATTTTGGTCGTCTTCATAGTAGCATTAAACAGTCTAGTCAACCACTCTATGTCATCCTTGACCATGTTCTTCAAAAATCTACCAGAATCTCATCGGGTCCGATCGCCCTCCCTCTCTTCATCCTACTAATAGCATGTCTAACCTCCTCAACTCTGCATCGGGTCCGATCGCCCTCCTCCTCTTCATTCTACTAATACCCCTTCTAACCTCCTCAACTCTGAATTACCTGCAATAATCAAAATCACGATGACATTTGAAGTGCGTGAACTTACCTAACTCAATATCTTTATCTTATTTTTCATTTAAGAGTTTATGAAAGTAAGCTTGTCACCTTAGTTTAATGAAAGTGTCATCCACTAACACCTCACCCTCTGTACTTCACTTGGTCCAAGTCGCGAGCTTTCCTTTCTCTCTCTTTAGCGAGCCTATATAATCTCATGTCCCCGCCTTTATCACTTACCTCCTCATATAGGCGCTCAAACGCGACTGTCTTAGCACTCGTCACCGCCATCTTTGCTCCTGATTTGGTCGTCTTATAGATCTCCTTAAACCTTTGCTTTTCATCTTCATCCCTACACTCTAACCACTCAGTGTAAGCGACCTTTTTATTTTTTACTTTGCCCTGAACTTTATCATTCCACCACCAATCGCCTTGACGTCCACCAAAGGTCCCTCTCAAAACCCCTAATACCCAGGTAGCTACCTTTCTAATGCAACCATCAATAGTGTCCCACATACTGTTCACATTACCGTCACTACTCCACGCCTCTAAGAAAGGGCAAGAGTAGGCATCCCCATCTAATCTTTGGTTGGGCATAAATAATCTTCTTCTTCTTTTCTCTCTTGATCTCTAAATCCATCACTAAAAACCTATGTTGAGTGAAAATATTTTTACTTGGAATAACCTTGTAATTCTTACATAGACTTCTATCGCCCTTTCGAGAAGTAGGTAATCTATCTGAGTCTTAGCTACCATACTACGGAAGGTAATCAAGTGGTTTTCCCTCTTTGGGAAACATGAGTTAGCAATAACTAACTTAAAGGCTTTGGAAAAATTCAAGAGAGACATTTCACCTCCATTCCTCTCCCCAAAATCAAAGCCTCCATGAACATCTTCAAACCCGCTAGTAGTTGCCCCAATATTTTCATTAAATTCACCCCCAATGAAGATTTTTCTGTCTCCGGTATGCCTCACACAACCTCATCCAGATCCTCCCAAAAAGAGCTTTTTGAATTTCTCATCTAGGCCTACTTGGGGCAGATAAACACTAACTACGTTCACTACATGCCTACCAACCACAAGTTTGATAAACATCATCCTATCATTAACCCTCCTAGCCTCAACCACATAATCCCTAAGGTCCTCGTCTACTAGGATACCTACACCATTTCTATCCCTAGAACAACCAGAGTACCACAGCTTAAACCCATCAACGTCCTGAGCCTTGGTGCCTATCCATCTAGTCTCCTGGACACACGCTAGTAAAATGATATACAGATAAATTAATTACTTCGAATAAAATTAAGATAAAGGTAATCTTCAAAATAGTTGTATATATATTTTTAGAGAATTAATTTTGGAACAACTTTTTTTTTCCTATTAAAATAATAAAAGTTCTTCCAAAATTAATTCTTTAAAAATATATATACAACTATTTTGAAGATTACCTTTATCTTAATTTTATTTGAAGTAATTAATTTGTCTGTATATTAAGATGGTCAAAGATCACCGTTGCCACCACCATCAATATACCTAGTGAAATTTCACAAGTAAAGTCTGCGGAGGATAAAATGTACGCAAATAATAATAATAATAATAGTAATAATAATAATAATAAAACAATAATTCTATAGTGAAAATCACGGAGATAATATCTCTATAAAAGCGATTAAAATTTAGAAAAACAATAAACTTAATCTCAAATCCCTTTTTTAAAAATCGAATCCATAATAAATCCTTGTATTTTATTTCTTGAGTTTTATTTACATGTTCCAAGCAAAAAAAGGAAAAAAATTTACGCACCAAGAATAGTTATTTATTCAAAATCTAATAAAATAATAAAATTTCTTCCACAATTAATTCTCCAAGTAATATATAAAACTATTCTAAAATTACCTTTGTGTTAATTTTATCTAAAGTAATTAATTTGTTTGTATATTAAGATGGTCGACGATTATAAAAGAAATAAGAATAATGATAGTAATTTTATAATAAAAATATGAAGATGGTCAACGATTATAAAAGAAATAAGAATAATGATAATAATTCTATAATAAAAATACGAAAATCATGGAGACAATATCTTTATCAAAATAATTAAATTTTTTAAAAAATGATAAAATTTATTTCAAATCAAATCTAGGATATTTTACTGCAGAAAAATAAGAGAAAACAATTATCCACGGAGAATAATTATTTATTCAAACACAATTTGGTAAAGATAGAAAAGTTCTCCAAAATTTTATCCTCCCCAAAAATATATAAGACTATCTGAATATTGCTTATCTGTTAATTTATTTATATGCATATTAAAATGGATAATGATTGCCATAAAAAGTAGAGCTATGCAAAAATTGAATCGATTAATAAATTAAATTTAAAAAATATTATTAATTTATTATTATTGAGTTATAAGTTAACAGATTTTTAATAATTTTACAAAAAGAAAAAATTATTGAGTTATCGGTTCAGTTCGAAAAATAAATTAGAATAAGAGGTCAAATATTACATTTGTTAAGTTTAGGCACTTAATTGATTTTTTTTATTTTTACTGTATCACGTCAAATTATTAGAGAGGTCATATATTTTTTTATGAGCATTTTCTTATTGTATAAACCTAAGACCGAACCGGGACCAAAAATCAATAAACCCATAAAAATATCTTATTGATTTGTTATTAGTTTAGTATTTTTAAAAAATCAAAAATCGATAAATCAAATGAATAATTCATAAAACCAACCCAACACGACCAATGCACAACTCTAATAAAAAATAATAACATAACAGTAATTGTATAATTAAAATTGCAAAAATCATAGAGATAATATCTTCATCAAAGATATGAAAATTTAGAAAAACTATAACTTAATATCTAATTCTATTTTCTTTAATAGAATTTAGAATAAATCCTTGTGTTTTATTTCTTGAGATCTATTTATAATTTTGATGTTATAAATGAAAAAATAATTTTATTACAAGAAAATAGAAGGAAAAAAAGTAATGCATAAAGAGTAATTATTTATTCAACTAATAAAATACCAAAAGTTCTTCCAAAATTAATGTAACAATTCATTTTGAGATGGAAAGTCCTATATCGATAGAATACAAGAGAGATGTTGGGTATATAAGTTAAGAACTGATTTATATACTGTGAGGCGCCTTTTTGGGTGATCCCCAAAAGACAAATCCTTAATGGGCTAGACCCAAGAGTGGACAATACTTATTAATATTGGGTCAGGTCGTTACAAGTGGCCTCTTGTGTCAACCTTGTCGATGTGGGCTAGAGTTGTCATATTGTGCGGCAAACCTCAGCGACGACGTTGAATCCATAGAGGGGGTGTCGTTGAGTCCATAAAAGGGGTGTATGTAACAATCCATCTTGAGATGAGATGTCCCATATCGACAAAATACATGAGAGATGCTAGGTATATAAGTAATGGACTGGTCTATATACCATGAGACGCCTTTCAGGGTTATCACAAAGGGACAAATCTGTGATAGGCTAGGCCTAAGAGCGGACAATATTTCACGGTCCTAGGCCAGGAGATGGTATCTTAATGTGATGATTGAGTTCCTTGCTTTTCGAGTTGAGTCTCTTGAGTTAAGTGTATGACTGAGACTATTTTACATACCTTGTAATGTCTTGGCCCAACACTGTGAAGTATTGTCTGCTCTTGGGCCTAATCCATAACGGATTTGTCCCTTTGGGCTCACCCCAAAAGACGCTTCACAGTATATAGACCAGTTTTGCCGATGTGAGACTTCTAATATCAAAATAGGTTGTTACATACACCCTTTTTATGGACTCAACATCTTTGCTGAGGTTTGCCCCACCGCATGGAATTCGCCTAGACTCATCACTGAGGTTTGCCCCGCCTCACTAGGATTTGCCTAAACTCGGTTGAACTCTGACCTCGACAAAGCTGACACAAGAGTGGCTCTGATACCATCTGTAACGACTTGGCCCAACACCGTGAAGTATTGGACCAGGTCGTTACAATTAATTCTCCAAAAATATGTAAAACTATTTTAAAGATTACCTTTATTTTAGTTTTGTCGTAGTAATTAATTTTTCTATATACTAAGATGGTCAAAGATCACAAAAAACGTAATAATAATAACAATAAATCTATAATAAAAAATCACAAAAATCACAGAGATGATATCTTTATCAAAATATTAAAATTTAGAAAAATGATAAATATCATTTCAAATTTCAAATCAAATCTAGGGTATTTTTCGAACTCTATATATAACTATAATTTCCATCTGCAAATACGAAACCTAGTTTTTTTCATCGCCGTCCCCCTTCATTACTTCTTCCATTTAGTTTATTTAAACCAAGAGTCTTTCAGAAAATATCACCTCTGCCTCTGTAAGGTAAAAGTAAGATCCACGTATACTTTTACCATTTTCAGATCCCACCGTGCCGGTGCCGTGAAGTATGAAAATTAAAGAAAATCAAGAAAAAGAAAAATTGGACAGTAGAACACGATTTAACCGGTAAGATCCACGTATACTTTTACCATCTTCAGATCCCACCGTACCCGTGCCGGTGCCGTGGAGTATGAAAATTAAAGAAAATCAAGAAAAAGAAAAATTGGACAGTAGAACACGATTTAACCGGTAAGATCCACGTATACTTTTACCATCTTCAGATCCCACCGTACCCGTGCCGGTGCCGTGAAGTATGAAAATTAAAGAAAATCAAGAAAAAGAAAAATTGGACAGTAGAACACGGTTTAACCGGTAAGATCCACGTATACTTTTACCATCTTCAGATCCCACTGTACCCGTGCCAGTGCCGTGAAGGAAAATCATTTAGTTAATAATTTTTCTATATACTAAGATGGTCAAAGATCACAAAAAAATGTAATAATAATAATAATAATAACAATAAATCTATAATAAAAAATCACAAAAATCACGGAGAAAATATCTTTATCAAAATATTAAAATCTAGAAAAATGATAAATATCATTTCAAATTTCAAATCAAATCTAGGGTATTTTTTGAACTCTATATATAACTATAATTTTCATCTGCAAAATACGAAACCTAGTTTTTTTCATCGACATCCCCCTTCATTATTTCTTCCATTTAGTTTACTTAAACCAAGTGTCTTTCAGAAAATGTCCTCTCTGCCTCTATAAGGTAAAAGTAAGATGCACATATACTTTTACTATTTTCAGATCTCACCGTGCCGGTGCCGTGAAGTATGAAAATTAAAGAAAACCAAGAAAAAGAAGAATCGGACAGTAGAACACGGTTTAACCGGTAAGATTTTACCATCTTCAGATTCCATCGTGCCAGTGCCGTGAAGTATGAAAATTAAAAAAAATCAAGAAAAAAAGACTCGGACAGAATGCGGTTTAACCGGTATGATGTAAGCAGTAGAAACAAGTGGCAAGAAATGAAAGAAAACCGGAAAAGACCGGTTTTGTGGAATGATTCAATGAATGCTGCAAGAATTGGAGAACGAGGTAATGATTTATGGTTTTGTTGGATTGAATACCTCACCAAACACATTTTTATAATAAAAAAAAAATATTTTTCACTAATTGTTTTTTTATAATTTTTTTTTTTGTGTATGTGTGTATATATATATTCAGTGCATCATAACTGTTGGTGAAGCAACCAAAGAACACTACTTGTTCTTTTTTTTCTGTTCTCTCAACTTTCTTCCTATTTTTTCCCTACTTAGATAGGGTTTCTGTGAAAATCTTGAACTTTTTCATATGTAATGCAAATCTTGGTTGAAAAAAAAATTTGGGGTTTGTTGTTCTTGGTGCAAAGTTTGGTTTTTTTGGATTTCCTTTGGGGGTTTTCTTGTAAAGAGCATCAACAACCATGTCTGCTCTTGTTAATTACAGTGGTGAGTTTTCTTGCTTTGTTTTCATTTTCTGAATCATGGGTTTTCAAGAAAGATTGTTTCTTGGGAATCTTAGTAGCTTAGTTAGTTCGATTTTCCACCTTGTAATTCCTTGCCCCATTTTCCCAATTTGATTAAAAGGTTGTTGCTTTGGGTTTGAAGATGTTAAACTTACTCCTGTGTGTTTGTTGTTTTGTTCAGATTGATGTTAAAGATTGATACTTTTTGATAAAAAGGTGTGAATAAGGATAATTGTTTTTGTCTTTGTAGTTAAGAATTTTGTTTGTTGTTCAACTTTTGTTACGTTAATAGTTCTAAATAGGTGGATCTTTGTTCTCAGCTTATATTTAATGAGTTTTTTTGATTGCTATAGTTTGTAATGAGCTTAAAGATAAGTTTTTTTTTTTTTGGAAGAAATGGGCATGAGATCAATATCTTGGGAATTTTAGTATTATTCTGTTTATGGGTTTTTGAGACGCAGTTTCCGAAAAAAACAGCCTCTCTATCTTCTTTAGACCCCACTTTTGGGATTCCACTGGGGTATGTTGTTGTTGTTTGATTAGTAGAAAAGATAATTGATGAAGTTCTTGATGTTTGATCTTCAGGTGATAATGAGTTCTATTGTGGAGGATCACTTTGTTCAGCTGATTTGGGTCTTATGTTGTCTCTTGGTGGTGCTGATGTTTACTGTCCTGTTAGTAAGAGGGCACGTATTAGTGGCCCGTTTGTCGTTGAAGAGAGGACAAGGAATCCATCAATTGAAGTACTTCCCGACGAATGCCTATTTGAGATCTTCAGAAGACTGCAAGGAGGCCGTGAAAGGAGTGCAGCAGCTTGCGTTTCTAAGCATTGGCTTATGCTCTTGAGTAATATGACGAGCTCTGAGATTTGCCATACTAATCTTTCAGCTGCTGACGGAGCTGCAAATGATGCGAAAATGGTCTCAGCTGATGAAGAACTTGAAGTGGGGTGTGATGGATACCTTACTAGGTGTTTGGAAGGGAAGAAAGCTACAGATATTAGACTTTCTGCTATTGCAGTTGGAACTTCCAGCCGTGGGGGTCTTGGAAAGCTCTCAGTTAGGGGGAACAACACCGTTCGTGGTATTACTAATGTTGGTCTATCAGCAATTGCCCACGGTTGTCCGTCTCTTAAGGTTCTTTCATTGTGGAATGTTGAGGGTGTTGAAGATGAAGGTCTTATGGAGATTGCAAGAGGATGTCATTCATTAGAAAAGCTGGATTTAACTAAATGTCCCTCAATTTCCAACAAGGGTCTGGTTGCAATAGCAGAGAATTGCCCAAATTTGACTTGTTTGACAATCGAATCTTGTCGAAATATTGGAAATGAGGGCCTACAAGCTATTGGGAGATGTTGTACCAAATTAGAGTCTCTTGCTATTAGAGACTGCCCTCTTGTAGGTGATCAGGGAATTGTTAACCTTCTGTCGTCGGGTAACACAATGTTGAAGAAAGTGAAACTTCATAGTCTAAACATTACGGATTTCTCCCTTGCTATCATTGGTCACTATGGCAAGGCGATTACCGATCTTAGTCTATCTTCACTTAAAGGTGTTAGTCAGAAGGGGTTTTGGGTTATGGGTACTACTCAGGGTCTGCAATCTCTGGCTTCTCTGATGATCGATTTATGCGAGGGATTCACTGATCTGAGTCTTGAAACATTGGGAAAGGGCTGTACCAATCTTAAAAGCATGTGCCTTCGTAGGTGTTGCATTGTTTCTGATGGTGGACTCGTTGCTTTTGCTCGAGCTGCTGGATCTCTGGAGTGTCTCTTGTTGGAAGAGTGCAACTGGATCACCCAAAGGGGCATTCTAACTGCAGTTTCAAATTGCAGCAAATTGAAGTCTCTTTCCCTGGTGAAGTGTATTGGGGTCAAGGATTTGACTCCACAAGCTTCCTTGTTGTCTCCCTGTAGTTCTCTTCTCAAATTGCAGCAAATTGAAGTCTCTTTCCCTGGTGAAGTGTATTGGGGTCAAGGATTTGACTCCACAAGCTTCCTTGTTGTCTCCCTGTAGTTCTCTTCGATCGTTGTCCATCCAAAGCTGTCCAGGATTCGGTAGCACTAGCTTAGCTATGGTGGGGAAGCTATGCCCCCAGCTTCATCATTTGGATCTCAGTGGGCTTACTAGAATAACAGATGTTGGGCTTCTCCCACTTTTGGAGAGCTCCATGGCAGGACTCAGCAAGGTTAATCTTACCAACTGCCTGAACTTGACCGATAAAGTGGTACTCTCGTTAGCTAGGCTACATGGTGAAACTTTGGAATTGCTGAATCTTGATGGATGTAGGAAGGTTACCGATGCAAGCTTGGTGGCAATTGCTGATAATTGTCCAATGCTTAACGATCTTGATGTTTCTAAGTGTTCAATAACTGATTCTGGTGTAGCTGCTTTATCCCAAGGATTGCAATTGAATTTGCAGGTTCTTTCACTATCAGGTTGCTCCATGGTAACAAACAAGAGCATTCCATCTCTTAAAATGTTGGGTGAGAGTTTGATTGGTTTGAATCTCCAGCACTGCAACGCCATAAGTAGCAGCAGAGTTGAGTCTCTTGTTGAGGACTTGTGGAGGTGTGATATCCTCTTCTAAAAGCCAACTGGAGCACAAGGCTATGCATCATCCAACGGTGTTTTCGGATGAAGAATAGTAGCTATTTGGTTCATTAAGATTTGCAGGACAGAAGTAAACATGATTGTGGTTTTTGGCTCACTGATGGCCTTTTGATGCTCCAGTGGCTTGGTTGTTTTCCAGGAGGCTATGATCAACAACTTTTTTCATCGTTTTTTGCAGGCTTCACCTACTCAAAGCTTGTTCCAACTTGTTCGGTCTCCAGCGTCACATGGAGGCTGCCTCATACACATCCATGGTATCCTGAGAATACAGTTACCTAAGTCCTGGGGTTAAAGTTTTCACTAGTGTTGCTCCTTGTCCTGTCTTAGGGGGTTGAATCAATAATGCTTCTATTAATCTTGTTATAGGTGTCATGCATTTGCCTTGTTAGTACTACACTGCAAAATCAGACAAAGTCTTTTCATAGTTCTATTATGTAGTTTTTGTGTTAAGAAGAGTCAGTGTCGTCGTTATTGTTATTGTTATAAGCATTTCCCTTCGCGTCTTAGTGTGTAGTTGAATTGCGCAATGTCTGTAGCATGGTGTCTGTTGAGCCAAGGGCTTGGCCCATGGCAACTAGTCCATCTAGGTTGTCTTTCTGGTGTCCAAGTTCTAGTTTTTGATAGGATTGTCTCAAGTCCTAGCTTGTGCAGGTTCCCTTGTCTTTCAGATTTGTACTTTGCAACTACTTTGTTATGTGCAATAAACTGTGTTTAGTTTGTCTAAAATTGTGCTTAATGTTTCTCTTCCTTTTAGTTCTCTCTCAAAGTTTGATTGTTCATCCCTACTTGTATGCCAGTGTTATCGAAAATCGATAAATTCATCGATTAGTTTTGCTTTGTCAGTTCATCAAATGACAACGTCTCGATCATATAAGAGAGGTATACTATTACTCTTCTTTTGAGTCAAGAGTTTATTGTAACAGTTCTACCTCATTGCTAGCAATCAACTCTTATCCTAGTGTCAAAGAACGAGTTCCCTAGTGAAACCCCTAGTGTCAAAGGATGAGTTCCCTAGCGAAAATTACTAAGAATTCGAACACATATAACGCACAGTAACAAGTACAGATATAAAAGTGCAAGATGATCCATACACGCTCGACCACAAAAGGAAAAAATGGCCTTAAATCTTCACTATTTCTGATTAAGAACAATATATTTTTTTCCTTTTCACGGGCTTATTAGCTAAATGGCAATTGGCACATACAATATGCCCACTCATCACTTGCAATAGATATCCAAGTGTTGATGTATATCATGAGAGATACGAAAATACATCGAGTAATCTTTGGTAAGACTTTTACATGTATTTTATCCTCCTCACACCTTATTCGTGAGATTGCACAAAATTCATAGTAAAGATGTGTTTCACTACTTTTTCTTGCATATGTCACTATGACATCTCAATGTATAAAATAATGCAAGATTCAATGGACCAATATTTTTGGATTTGTTCCAACTATTTTTCTTTGTATACTCTGCACCTTGCTTCACTTTTTTTGGAAGTAAAAGTTCAAACATATGGGATACACATTAGATGTCTTTTTCAGACAATTTTTTCCGAGTAATTTTTAAATGAGAGCTAAATTTCTTTCAAAGGTCGTGTAATTATATGAGCTGATTAAATGCGTGAGAAAATAGTTTCGTAATATACTATCAGATTGCACATCTTATATGAGATTTGTGAAGCAGGTGGTCAAAATCAAACTAATAGATACTCGGGTACGTCTTTGCTCAGTTAGACATCAATCAATCGACTACGTCTCAATTTTAAAGCTAAATATTTTTCTATTTGAAGATGTGTGTCCAAATTTGAAGTGCATTATTTATGTTAACAAGTTGTTTGACAGTAAATATTACCTTTAACATGTATGTATATAAAATGCAAAGATTCAATGGACTGGATTTGTAGGTCCACATCATGGACCAATATTTTTAGCAATTTGGTCTAACTATTTTTCTCTGTGTACTTTGTACCTTGCTTCATCTTTTTTGGAAGTGAAAGTAACACATTTTAGATGTCCTTTTTGGACAAATTTTTCAAAGTGCTTTAATTGGTGTTGGAAAATGGGCTTATATTATTTTTAAAATATTTTACTTATATTTTGACCATTTCAAATTGTACAATAGTTCAAAAATATAAACTCAATGATAATATCTAAAAATTGACCTCAAAAATGAAATTATTCTTCAAAATTTATGTGACCATCTCAAGCTTTATCTATCAAACAACTCATATATATAAGTAGACACAAACAAATAATAATTATTAGCTATCTTTTTTATCTTTACATATTTGTTGTTTTTAATGTAGTATTCTTATATAACATAAAACATTTGATTAACCTCTCCCAATCATATAAAATCAATGATTAGTTCTAGTTAATAAGATCATATTCGCAATACATTGTCTTGAAATAAGTGATGATAGTATTTGACGCTATAAAGTTATTTGAGTAAATTGAACTAAATCATATGAAAAAATATCAAGATATTACTATAAATTTGGGATATTAAATCCCAATTAATACCTAAGGAAATGAACCTTTGGACAACGATAAAGAATATCCTAAATTAATTCTGGCAAATATTAGCAAACAAAAGAATTAGCACATGGAACGGAAGTCCTATAT
>DF361097.1:10351-24216 GCA_000787875.1 Solanum virginianum | reverse complement strand
CGATTTTGGGGAGATTTTCAAGGAATTTTTAGACAGTTTTTGGGTAACGTATTTCTAACTCATGTCTTGAATTTTCTTTGATTAATTATTCATGATTTTAACATAAAAATTTGGATTTTGAATTGGAGAAATTGAGTTTTCTTGAATATTGATTTTTGACAGAAAAATGGTGATTGTGAGTTCATTTCAAGTCCTTTTTCTAAAAAGTTTTTACCATTAGATTCCTTGTTACTTGGGGAACATTTTCATGTAAAAATTTCTAGATTTTAGGAACCTTTTCCGTAATGAGATTTTTGGATCATTTGCCCTTTCACTCGAATTACTTGAGTTTGGTGTCATTAGCTTCGTATTGAGATTGTGAATTCATATTTGACTAGATTATGACTTTTAGGTGTGAAATCGAAGGGGAAAGCTCTGATCTTTTGTTATTGATTTGGCTATTGATTGAAGCAAGTAGACTCTTAAACCTTATTAAGCTTACTGAACACTATATATATATACACACACATTGTGAATTAAAATGATCGAAAAATTATTGTTGACTAAATTGAACTTGGTAAATTGTGAGAATTGACCTACATTGCAAATTATCTTATGGTGTAAAAGTGACTATTAGAGATTGACATGTACTGACTTGTGATTTGGTATGGAGAATCTATAGTGAATGTTAAAATTCAACATAAATCATAAATAGATATTAAGATTTTATTTTCTTAATTATTAAGATTACTTAATATTTAAGGTGGTCAATGGTAGAATTTAAATTGGATTTGGCAACCTAGAAAAGTTGAAAGTAAGTTGGATTTGCTTATTCAATGGTAGAAGTCAATTTGGATTTGATGACATTAAAGCAAGTTAGACTTACTTACTTGGAGTCTAAGGAAAACAACTCAACTACAACTCATGCTTAGCTACAATGTTTATCCATAATGAGTTGTAAAGTTGCAAGTGACAACTTGTAATTCACCTCCTTAGGAACATTATAAATAGGAGAGGCTAGGAGTCATTCTATGTATCCATCATCCTTCACCAAAGAAGAGCTTAAGAGAGCTAAAGTGAGAGAGAAAGAGAGAGGAAAAGAGAGAGAAAAAAAGGTGAAGTTAGAAAGATGATTCTAGCAATTTTGTGAGTTGTAATTTTCTCTTATGTTATTAATACAAAGTGTGTTTAAAGAGTATTTTCTACTTCCTAAATTCTTTTGAAATATTCAACATTTCGTATCAGAGCAGAAAGATCGAGGGGACAGCATATTGGAGGAAGGTACACAATCTAGGATTGTGAAGTTGTTGTCAGGGACAAAACTTACTTGGTTATTGTTGATATTACCAAGTCACTATAGCATATCTAGCAAGTTCATCTACCTCAATTGAAAAGCTCAATCATAGTAATTATAACAATTGAAGTACTCCTTCCAGTATTATTTGTTGGGGCAGGATTTATGGAGTATCATTGGAGGTAATGAAACCACACCACCAACTGATCCAGAAGAACTTAGAAAACACAAAATCAGGAGTGACAAGGCCATGTACACACTTTCAGTAACAATTGAGGATGATCTTCTGCAACATATAAAAAAAGCTAAAACATTAAAGGAGGTGTGGGATACATTAGCTTCTTTGTTTACAAAAACTAATGAAGCAAAGCTGCAGCGACTCGAGAATGAGTTGAGGACGCTCTCATAGCGTGATATGACGGTCAGTCAATATATTACTAAAATAAAAGCAATATGTTCAGAAATCTCCAAGATGGATCCAGAAAATGCAATCTCTGCAACATGAATGAGGAGAATTATCATCCATGGTCTACGACCAGAATACACTGCTATCGTGACTGCTACATGTGGATGGGCTAAAGACCCAACTTTATCAGAGTTGGAAAATTTGCTAGCTAATCAAGAAGCGCTAGCTAAATAAATGGCTGGAGATACAGTCAAAGATGAAGAAAAAGCTTTCTTCTCTAATAAGAAAAATTTTAGAGAAAGAAATGAGAAAACGCCTAGAGGATGGCAAAAGCATCACCTAAAGAAAAGCTTCTAACTTGGGGGAGCGAAACGAGAGTATCATAATAACAATAAAGGAGATAAGAGGAATCAACGACAGAATGGTGAATGCTATAACTGTGGAAAGAAATGTCACTTTGCTCGGGATTGCTGGAGCAAAAGAGTTGAAAGCCATAATGCTGAATCAACTTCAAGAGAAGCAGAATGGGATTTCGAAGCTTCTATAATGAAGAAATGACTTTGACTACTATGTGCAACATTGTTGATCATAAAAATGATTGGATCATCGATTCAAGATGTTTTAATCATATGACAGGAGATAAAGATACGTTGTCAAACTTGACTAAGTTTGAAGGAAATAGAGTCGTTGTGAATGCAAGTAATTCAAAATTGCCAATTGCTTAATTGAAAGTAATGATGAATAAGTCAATGCTTAAAACATCAACTTTCATTTGAAGAATCCAGATTCAAAGCTAAAAGTCCACTTGAAATAGTTCATTCAGATGTCTTTGGCCCAGTCAAGCAAGCATCGGTGAGTGGTTATCGCTACATGATAACTTTTATTGATGATTTTTCAAGATATGTCTAGGTAGATTTTATGAAAGAAAAGTCAAAAGCTCTTGAAAAATTCAAATCATTTAAGATGACAGTCAAGAATGAAATAGATTCAAAAGCAAGATGCTTACAAACGGACAACAAGGGAGAATACATGTCTGTAGAATTTCAAGAATTTTTGCGGCAAAGCAAAATCAAAAAGCAATTGACTTGTCCGGGAACTCCTCAACAAAATGACATTGCTGAAAGAAAGAATCGTCACCTGATAGAACTTTGCAGAAGTATGCTACATGCAAAGGATGTTTCACCTCGATTTTGGGCTGAATGTATGAAAACAATGGCTCATATAATAAATCGATTGCCTCAAGCAAATTTGAGATTTGCTTCTCCATTTGAGAAATTATGGAGGTTCAAACCAGTTGTTGATCACTTTTGCGTATTTTGATGTGTATATTATGTGTTCATACCTGATCATCTACGTGGAAAGTTTGATAAAAAGGTGATTCGTTGCATCTTTGTGGGTTATGATTGTCAACGAAAAGGATGGAGATGTTATATAGTCCATGAAAAACTGGAATACATGAAGCAATCTTTGAAGAAGAGATAAGTCAACTAGAAGATGGAGATAAAGAAGAAAATATTCAACCATCTTTAAGAAGATCAACTAGACAGAGAAAGCCAAATCCAAGGTATGCTAATGCTGCTCTAGTTAAAAATTCAAAAGATATGCAAGAACCAGCTACATTTGAGGAAACATTTAAAAAGAGAGAATGGAGGTTGGCTATGCAAGAGGAGATTCAAGCATTGAATCAAAATAAGACTTGAGAACTGGTGACAAAACCCAAGAATGTAAAACCCATCTTATATAAATGGGTTTACAAAGTAAAGACTAAACCAGATGGTTTAATTGAGAGATATAAGGCTAGATTAGTAGCTCGAGGATTCTCACAACAGTATGGACTAGATTATGATGAAATATTTAGTCCAGTAGCAAAGATTGCAACAGTACGTGTTCTGTTGGCTCTTACAACAATCAACTCATGGAGTTTGTCTCAGATGGATGTGAAGAACGTCTTTCTGAATGGAGAACTCGATCGAGAAGTCTATACGGAGCAACCATCGAGTTTCAAGGATAAAACTCATTCAGAAGCCGTTTGTAAGTTGAAAAAGGCTTTGTATGGGTTAAAGCAAGCACCTAGAGCTTGGTATGGAAAGATTGCTGAGTTGTTTGTCTTCAGTATATATTCAGTCTCAGCAGCAGATTCAAATTTGTTTATCAGAATTCAAGGAGGAAAGAAAGTAATGATTTTGGTGTATGTGGATGATCTAATCATTACTGCAGATGATAAAGAAGAAATTAATCAAATCAAAGAAAACCTCATAGTTCATTTCCAAATGAAGGAACTTGGACAATGCGAAATATCGTGCAACAACAATGGCAGCACAAGAAAACACGTGGCTAGTCTGGTTGTTAAATGATTTATAACAACCAGTAGACTATGCAATTCCTTTATGTTGTGATAATCAATCAGCAATTAGCTTGGTGGAAAATCTCACATTGCATGCAAGAACAAAACATGTAGAGGTTCAATATCACTTCATTCGGAAAAAAGTGTTGAAAAGAGAAATCCTGATGATAAAGGTAAACTCAGAAGATTAAGTAGCTAATATCTTCACCAAAGGACTCAGCAAGGAAAAGTTTAAAAGATTCTGAAAGCAGCTTGGAATGATATCAAGAGAAACAACAAGAAGATAATTTATGTTGAGGGGGTTTGTTAAAATTCAACATAAATCATAAATAGATATTAATGTTTTATTTTCTTAATTATTAAGATTACTTAATATCTAAGGTGGTCAATGGTAGAATTCAAATTGGATTTGGCAACCTAAAGAAGTTGAAAGCAAGTTGGATTTGCTTATTCAATGTTAGAAGTTAATTTGGATTTGATGACCTTAAAGCAAGTTAAACTTGCTTACTTGGAGCCTAAGGAAAACAACTCAACTACGACTCATGCTTCGCTAGAATGCTTATCCATAATGAGTTGTAAAGTTGCAAGTGGCAACTTGTAATTCACCTCCTTAGGAACATTATAAATAGGAGAGGCTAGGAGTCATTCTATGTATCCATCATCTTTCACCAAAGGAGAGCTTAAGAGAGCTAAAGTGAGAGAGAAAGAGAGAGAAAAAAAAGGTGAAGCTAGAAAGATGATTCTAGTAATTTTGTGAGTTGTAATTTTCTCTTATGTTATTAATATAAAGTGTGTTTAAAGAGTATTTTCTACTTCTTAAATTCTTTCGAGATATCCAACATTGAATAACAATGTGTATTGATTTGTGATTTTATCTTATCTTGTGTTCTATTTGAGAATTGAGACTCAGACTTGTATTTCTTTTCTTCTGTACTCATTTATATTAAAGGCTTGTACATGTGACACCAGTCTTGGGATGATTTGTAGACTTGATTACCTCGTGCTTATCCTAGCTTATTAGACTTTATTTATTTCGCTTTTATTATTATGTATTGCACTGAACAAATTTAAGCTGACTTGTCTTGATGAGTTAGACAAGTGTCATTACACTCCGTTTTGAATCGTGACAGTTAGGGTATCATAGTCTCCCTATTATATATTTTCTGATTATCCTCTTTTAGCTTTCCTGCTCTTTCTAATTTGTTCAAATTGTTCAAGTTCAACTTGATGTTTAAGCTTGCATGTGTGTCTAATTTGTTGGCATTCCGCACAAAACTCATGTTTTCAATCATATTCTATAGATTTTTAGAATTATTTCCCTTATCGTCACAGACCATAATCTCCTAGTACATGTATAATTAGAGCACTACTCCATCGATCTATCTCCTTTTCCACCTCAAAATTTTCCAAATTAACCACTACTATTCCATTCACTAGATCTGGTGGGATGTAAGTAGGGGTGCTAATTGGACGAGTTGGAACAAATTTGAATGAGTTATAATGGATCAAGACACCAAAGGGGTCAAAACCCAACCCAACTCGAATTTGCTTGGGTCAAAACGGGTTATAATGGGTTAAAACACCAAACGGGTCAAGACCCAACCCAACTCGAATTTGCTTGGGTCAAAATGGATTGAATCAAAATGAGTTATAGAGAAGGACAAGATCAAATCCGATCATTTTATTGTAATTCAATTATTCACCGTTTAATTAAACACTTGATCATTTTCACTAGACGAGATCTCTTCCCAAAATAATGAATGTTTTTCATTTATTTAGATTTTGATAAAATTAAAATGAATATTTGATGAAATATTAATTGAGATATAAACGAGGTAATCAGTTACGTCATCTATGTTTAAACAAATAATTGTACTTTCTTGATTGTTGCTTATAAATTAGACATTAATTCTCATCTGTTTGACTATTAATTTATTTGGTCAAATTTCTAATAAAATGATTATATTTTTTTAAAAAATATTTATTTTAAAAATAATAAAGTATTTAATTAAGTGTTAAAAGAAAATAGGTGTTTTTAGGGTCTGCGAGACTAGCAAAAGGTGACTTTTAAAAGTTAAGAAAATACTTTTTCTTAGACTACTTTTTAGAAAAATAATTTTAGCTACTAATTACTATCTAAAAGTACTTTTAAAATTGATTAGCTAAACATAAATTGTTTCTCACCAAAAAAAAAATTAAAAATTATTTTTAAAATAAGTTGATTTTAGAAATTAGAACAAACATGACAACATATAAAAGATTTAATGGCAATAATATAATTTTTGCTATATTATATTAAGCGATAATAATAAATATGAATTATAACTAGAATTATATATATCTCTTTTGTTGTTGTTAAACATGCTAAAATAATAATCCCTTTATCCCAATCTATTCGGTACACTTTTCTTAATTTGTTTAAAAAAGAATATTATCTTTTTATAATTAAAAACAATTTATTTAAAATTCAAATCTTATAGTAGATATAAATTACAACTAAGGGTAAGTTTAGATAATAAATTTCAAGAATATATACTTTTGTTAAATAATTTTTTTTAAAGTATGGTGTGGTTGATGAGCATTTTGAGGTATTATTACATTTGAATAATATATATATATTAAAATGAATTATTTATGTCATAGTTGGCCAACCAACAAAAGCAATAAAGGCAAAACCATGTTCAGGCTCCAATCACCAAGCCCAAGGTTTTCATTCAACTTGGTCAAAGATTAATTCAATTTTTGTTTTTGTACCACAAGTAAATATAATGACTTTTCATTACCATGAAAGGCTAAGCCCTTAGTTACTACCTAGTATATATATACACACACATACATATTAACTTCCATATTAGTAACAAATTATTTATTTGTATTCTAAAGTTTAATCATCAATCATGAGTAACTTTAGCGAAGAACAAGAAGCTTTGGTAGTCAAATCATGGGAGTCCATGAAGAAGGATGCTGGTGAATGGGGTCTCAAATTCTTTCTCAGGTAGGCACATTATAACTATTTCTGTCCTTCATTTTAATTTATTTGTCTTTTTTAGTTTGTTTAAGAACTTGAAAACAGTCTCGGATAAAAATGATGGAAGGTAAGATTATATATAATAGATCGAATCGAATCCTTCCCAAACTCTGCGCATAACGGGAATTTTAGTGCACTGAATTTGTCTTCTTTTTTTTTCCTTTAGTTTGTTTAAGAAAGATGGTCTTTTTTCTTTCTTTGATAATTTTTTCATCTTTAAATTCTAACCTTTCACGTGTTATACTTAAGATCACGGGACCTCCGTCAAAAGAATAATCAATTGATGATATTTATATTTATGTTTAGGATATTTGAAATAGCACCATCAGCAAAAAAGTTGTTCTCATTCCTCAAAGATTCAAATGTGCCATTGGACCAAAATCCTAAGCTCAAGATCCATGCTAGATCTGTTCTTGTCATGGTAAGTATAATGCATTACATTAACAAGTTTACTTTTCAAATATCTTACTTGGGAAGTTTTCGGGAATAATTTTTTTATCTTTACGAAGTAGGAATAAAATCTGTATATTTTTATAGTGGTAAAATTTGTGTACATTTTGTAGTGTTAAAATACGCAAATTCTATCTTCTTAAACTCTATTTATGAACTTTCACTAGATATATATTACTCCCTTCGTCCATCTTTACTTGTCCGTTGTACTATTTTGGGATGTCCAATAATACTTGTCCACTTTATGAAATCAAGAGATAATTTTACCTTTAGTTCCTAATTTGCTCTTATTATTAGTTATAGTGATTTTTTTATCATATTTTTCAAGATATTGTACTTATTATATTCGAAGGGTAATTTGGTAAAAATTATCCCATTCCTTACTGCTTCTTAATGCTTGTGTCAAGTTTGTAGTAAAAATTATCTCATTCTTTACTGCTTCTTAATCGTTGTGCCAAGTTAATAGGAAACACGTAAAAATAGACAGAGAGAGCATTGATGTTGTAAATTTACAATTCAAATACCTTATATCACAAAGTTTAAAATCATAAAATTTGAATGATATTTTTTTTAGTACATCTTCTTGACCCATTCTTTTTAACCATCACATATGATATGCTTTTAGATCACAAGATTGAAATAATATATTTTAATATATTATTATATATTTTTAATTTGACATCATAAAATTTAAAAATTATCTTTACTTTTTTTAAACAGGTTTCTTTCATTTTTGTCTTGTGGGCCAAACTCAATTGTCGGCACTAGCTTAAATGTACAAAGCACATAGTGATTATGTATATTTATATTTAAATAATATACAAAACCTATATATTTGTGACTATTTTATAACTAGATCATTAAAAAATATTCAACTATATTTTCTCTTTCTCAACTCTGCATACAATAAAATTAAGACACATAAATTAAAATAGAAAAAATATATTATTTATTACAAAATTAAAAAGTACATTACTAACCTACAAAATAAGACATATTGCTTTTTAAATCAAAATACACGTAAAAAATGTTTTTTTACACCTTAATGACAATATTTTTTCTTCTTTTCATAAAATTAATTTTTTTGATGGCAGACTTGTGAAGCAGCTGTTCAACTTAGAAAAGCTGGAAAAGTTGTGGTGAGGGATTCCACACTCAAAAAATTAGGTGCTACTCACTTAAAGTATGGTGTGGTTGATGAGCATTTTGAGGTATTATTACATTTGAATATACTTTGGCATACCAAATTTATTATTTTCATAATAATGATTTTCGACCTGATTACATTGAAGCTTGAGCATGTATATAATTATTCCAAACCTACTTAATTCTCATAGCGAATATTGTCTGATCATATAAAAAGATCATTCACTCTGTTGACCTTGAAGAGTCCTTAAAATTTAAGAAAAAACGATAGAGTACATTTAATTTGACAAATAACAAATTAAAAAACACATGTTGGAAATTAAAATTGTATCATTTGGGTTGATAGGTAACCAAGTATGCCTTGTTGGAGACAATCAAAGAAGCATGTCCAGAAATGTGGAGTGATGAGATGAAGAATGCATGGGGAGAGGCCTATGATCAATTGGTTAGTGCTATCAAGACCGAGATGAAATAACTCAACTAATTTAATTTTGTATTCACTTGGATCATATATTTGTCATTTTTGTATACGTTTGAATTGATTTGAGGTAGGAATAAGATTTGCATACATTGTATTTTATTTTTTCAAATTTTACTTGTAAGACATAATCAACATGTAATTGTTGACAAATAAGCTATGCTAGAGTTTCGATTTATTACCCGAAAAGAGCATTGAATTACAAACAAGTTGACATAAATTTGAAAGGTTGATTTTTCGTAGATTTTTACATGTCCAATATTGATATGATATATTTTTTAAATAATAATAAATAGAATAATAATTTGGCTATATTAATTTTGAAATATAGTAAATTTAAAATTATAAACAGAAAAAGATCTAAAATACCCTCGAACTATTAAAAATAGTACATTGCTAGAATAGTATGAAGAAGCAGAGATAGGAATGGAGAAGAAGAAGAAGAGGAAGAGTAATTGAAGAAGAAAGAGATCTTGTTGTATTGAATCAAAATTGTACAAAGCCTTGGCTAAGCAAGCTGACAGTTTCAGCTTATATACAATGCTCTTAGACTAACTAATTTCCTACCTAACCATCAACTAACTAACTAATTACTGTTAGGTTAGTAATCAAGTAGTTAGGCTGCTTGTTCTTTAATACTTTCCCTCAAGCTAGGCACTGCAAAGATGTTTAAGATGCTTAAATTGGAGCTTAAAAACTCATGTTGAACTCTGGACAATCCTTTAATTAATATGTCTGTAGGTTGTTCTCTAGTAGCAATATAATTGGTAGATATAAAGCCTTGAATGATCTTCTCTCTGATGAAGGTAGTTTATTTCAATATGTTTTGTTCTTTTATGATACACTGGATTGACTATTATTTGTAGAGCAGCCTTGTTATCATTGTGCACATTAACAGGAAGGTTATATCAATATCAAGTTCCTTCATTAAACTTATTAACCAAACTAACTCAGCTACTGTTGAAGCAATGCTTCTTTCTGCTTCAGTAGAGCTTCTTGAAACAATTGTTTGCTTCTTTGACTTCCAGATGATGAGAGTATTTCCAAGTTTAACTATATATCCTGTTATTGACCTCCTGGCATTAGAGCATGCAACCCAACCTGCATCAACATAATCTGACATCTCATAGCTACTTTATTGGACAACAATATCCCTTGACCAGGCTATTTCTTTAAGTACCTAACTATCCTGAGTGCAACTTCCATGTGAGATTGCTTAGGAGCTTGCAAATATTAGCTTACATTCTGGACACAAAAGGAGATATCAGGTCTGGTTATGGTTATGCATAAGCTTTTGATAGGATCCTTGATCAACCATAGGTTCAGTCTATTTGGTATCCTTAAGAATAAGATCATCATACTCTTTACATTTGTGTCCATAGGAGTCATAACAGGTTTTGCAGCCTCAAGCCCAATTTGTGAGATTAACTCTAGTATATACTTCCTTTGGTGCATCAGAATTCCTTTCTCAGACCTTGCAAATTCAATGCCAAGGAAGTACTTTAACTCTCCCAAGTCTTTCATTTTAAAAGTTTTTTGTAATGGCAGTTTGATAATTAATAAAAAAGCTTTAGTTACCAAAAAAATAATAAAACTATCTAGAAAGAGTTAATATATGAAATTTGTATAGAATATTTAACTGCGTAAAGTAAATTTAGAGGACAAATATAATGCAAAATATATAGTTTGTTATTAAATTAGGATAAAATGAAAGATATATCCTTAATTCTTTATATTTCCTTTTTTTTTATTAAAAGATACTTCTAGAATTATTATCATTTTTTACTTATCTTTCTTGGAAAATTTTTGTTAGCATGTGAAATTATTTTTTTATCCTTGATCATCATTGATTTTATATTTCTATAGAATAATAATAAAAAGATGTTTCTAAAAATATATATTTTATGACTATAATGATTGTTCCAATAATTAATGTCAACAAAATATAAGTCAAATTACTATATAATATATTTCACAAAATTGTTTTAATGAATATAATGTTTAGATATATTGTATCATCACCGTCATAATATAAGATCATATATCTATAATTTGAATGACAAAATTGTAAGAAATTATAGGGTACATGGTAGAGCTACTATAAAAAGGTAGGATAAACGATAAAATAGAATCATAAATAACATAATAAGTAAAGATAAAATGAGAATAACTTATTAAGATAACAATGGGATCACATCAAATCGATCATTACACAAATGAATCTTTTCATTTTTACTGACTATGAATTTAAACAATACAATAATAGAATTTAAGTAACAATCAAAACAAACATTATGTGTAGATTAACAATACAACAAGTAATAATTGTTCAAATAAAATGTAAAAATATAAACGTTAGGCCGTGCTAAGCACGTGCGTAAATATACTTGTGAGTTGCAAGAGAGAGTTGGTAGATTTCTCTAGATTTCTCCGGAGAATAATTGATGTGGAAGAAGTAGGAAACACTTTTACAAATAATTAAATTTATCATTCTACCCTTGGTAGTAACTAAATTTATCATTCTACTCTTGGCTGTCCTAATGTTGACTTTTCTAGATAGAACATAAATATAAATCTATAAACCCATTTTAATTTGTTCAAAACCTATTCTCTTTTATTTTTAAAAATAAAATTTAAAATTTTTGAGTCCTTTATCAATTAGAATTATAGTTAAATAAAAATAATAGTTTTTCATTTCTTATATTTATATATTTTCGACTTGTGAATTTCTTAAAAAACAATATTTAGTTCTTGTTCGTCAATCAACATCATTTGGCATTTCAAATCTCCGGATCATGTTAGTATTTTTATTTTATTCTATTTATTTGTTATGTGCTTGAAGTTTTTACTTTTATTTGTTCGTAATAATAATTTTATTCTTTTCTATTTGCTTGTTACGATGAAATAGTCTAGGATTCACTAAATCTATATATATATATATATATATATATATATATATATATATATATTATAATTTGCATATCACAATTGAGTACGGAGTACGAATTATTTATTATATTATTTATCGTGTTCTATTATTTGATCTTAAATTACTAATTGTGCACATTATATGATCTTAGTTTAGATTTTATGGAGTTGTATTATTCTAAAAAAGATTCTAAACATAGAAAGTTAAGTTTAACAACTCAAGCTTCAGCTTCATCTGACTTAGGAGAACAAGCTAATGACTCAAAAAAATATCGACTAAATGAAGAAATCGATCTAAGTTTTTTACCGATTGATCCTAAGGAAAAATTACGAATATTATCCAAATGATCATGATGCAATAAGATCATATTTTTAAAAAGGTTATTTGTTTGCAATATAATTTGTTTGATAATATTGTATAAGATTTTATTTACTAATACAGAAATGCGAGTAATTTAATTTGAAATTTTAAAATATTATTATCTAATATAAAGATTAGACAATTATTTTTTTGATTTAGAATTTTATTTAAACTTTATATTATTTAAGCAAAATATTTTTTCCCATAAAGTTGACTACTAATGGGGCCTCGAATTTGTGGAGGCCTAAAACAAAAATTTTATTATTTTTTTCTTGAGCTATCCTAGTCTTTTAAATTGTAACACTGCTTAAAAAAATTCAGCGTATGCCATTGTCCCTTCTTAGCTTGAGCTTCTCATCCCCTTTCTATCTATCTTTGTCTTTTCTCATCTTTTTCGTTTTTGATTAACATTCTCAGTTTCATTTTAAGAACCACTAGTTGTTACTTGCTTGTTATTTCCAATTCTCAATTGTATTTGGTATTCTCAGTGATTATAATACATTTTCTTGTTGTGTGGTATCTTTAAGTTATTACATATTTTAATTGATATTGAGATTATTTTAGTTCATTATTTGGTTTTTTTCTATATATTTGCTCTATTTTTTTAAAATTAATGTTGACTATTTGTTGACTGTAATTCTTTGCTCCATTAGTGATTGTGACATGGATGATATTGCAATTTTTAAAAAAAATCTTTCCTTCATTATCTGTTGATTATTTCGATTGTTTTTATTCCTTTAAGTAATTATTCATTGTAAACATTTTATTGGTTACATGTTGTTACTATATTAGAATGATAATTTCTTGTTATAGTTTCCACGAAATTCCTGCATCATAATTGGGACAATTTTACTTTTGCCTTTACTGGTTTTTTTTCAATCATTTTACTATGATATTATGTTAAAAGTAAATGGTCAATAAAAAAATCTCTAGTTGAATTTTTGAGGCCTTCTAATTTGAAAAAATAAAATTTTTTAATTTAGATTCATAATGAAATTTGGAAAAGATTTAGTTTAGGTTCTTAGTTATTATTTGTCAAAATTCAAAAAAAAAAGTTTAACTTCATATTTATATGTTAAAATTCAAAGAATTTAGTTTAAATTCATGTTAAAATGGCCAATAAAAAATTACTATTTATTTTTAAGGCCTTCCATGTATATAAGACGAATTTTATTTTAATTATTATTTTTATCATCGATTATTAACATTTTTACTAAGTATTTTTACAGGTATACAGAGTTGCTTTCAAGGAAGCTATTCGAATAATATTTTATTTATTTATTATTGGCATTAGGCAATTAGGCTCATATTGTTGCTTTACTTTATTGCATTTTATGTTTATTATACTTGTTATATTATTTTTATCTCTTCCTCAGTTTGAAAAAAATAAGTTTAGTCAGAATACACAGTTGTAAATTTTGAAGGGTGTTAATACCCCCCCCCCCCCCCCC
>DF361098.1:38758-55041 GCA_000787875.1 Solanum virginianum | reverse complement strand
TAAAAGTACTAAAATTCAATTTAACAAGTATATAAACTTCCAAGTTCTAAATTATATTCAACTTAAAGTTCACAACTACTTAAAGTTTACTTCATATCCTAAAATATAATAATTCAAGTTTCAAAATGGGCATAAGTTGAATTTTTCTAAGTATAAAAGTACTAAAATTCAATTTAACGATTGTATAAACTCCAAGTTCTAAATCATATTCAACTTTAAGTTCACAACTAATTAAAGTTTACTTCATATCCTAAAATATAATAATTCAAGTTTCAGGTAGGCATAAGTTGAATTTTTTTAAGTATAAAAGTACTAAAATTCAATTTAACAATTATATAAACTTTAAGTAAAATACATTTACCTTTTTCGATTAGCTTGACGGGTCGATGGGCTAACCTTCACGGGTCGAATATATCCTACAATGATACAAAAATACTAAAGTTCAAAATTTATATACATGAAAGTTTGATTTATAGACTAATTCAAAATACTCAATTAAAAGTACAATCCAAGAATCTACATTCCCAAATTCATACTTAAACAGTCAAACCAACAGTGACAATTACTTCAAATACTACAGTTTAGTTCCAACTAACAAAACCCAATTCACAAACTAATTCAATAACTTCAAACATACACTTTAATTCACACTACAAAACCCCCAAATCACAAAGTAGTTCAAAATACCAATTCAAACTAGAATCCGATAATATATACTCATTTACAAATTCACATTTAAATATTCAAATCAACAATGTTAGTCACTACAAATACACTTTAATTCACACTACCAAAACCTCCAAATCACAAAGTAATTCAACATACTAAAATCAAACTAGAATCCAAAAGTATATACTCATTCACAAATTAACGTTTAAATATACAAATCAACAATGTTAGTCATTACGAATACACTTTAATTCACACTACCATAAGCCCCCAAATCACAAAGTAATTCAACATACCAAAATCAAACTAAACCCTAAAATAAAAACACAAACTTTCATCTCTAATTCACAATCAATATAATAATACCAACAACATATGTAAGCTAAACTAACAAAGATTTAACATTTTTAATTTTAAAAAATTAAAAAAAAGACAGAAAACGAAACAGAAAATGGGGACTTACCAATTTTTGGTCGACGACGCCTTGTTGGGATGGACGGCGACAGGCGGCACTTCAACGTTGAACGTTGAATGGCGGACAACGGTAAAGGCGAAAAATGGTCGGCGTGGGTAGGGTTTTTCCGCGTTAAGTGAGAGAGAGTGTGAGGTGAAATGTCGGGGGAAAATAATTTTACTTGGGGGTCATATTAATTTAGGGGCGACGGACTGCGTCCCTAAGTCCGTCGCCCGTTTTAAATAAAATATTATTTCTTTTAAAAAAATCTATTTTAAATTTTTTTTAATAAAAAAGCGATGGAGGATACCCATTCCATTCGTCGCATTTTTTTAAAAAAAATAATTATTAATATAATTATAAAGATTGAATTATTTAAATAAGAATTTTTTAAAAAATAAAAGGGGCGGACATTGACACGCTGTCCGTCGCAACATTTAAAAAAATATATTATTTCTTTATTATAATTCCTACATTTAAACTAATTAAATATTTAATTTTAAAAAAATTTATAAGCGACGGACTTCGTCATTGAGTCTGTTGCAATTTTAAAAATTAGATTAAAAATAAAGAAATAATATTTGTCATAAAAATCTGCGAAAATAAGCGACAAACATATAGTTGCTGTCTGTCGCTTTTCATAATTAAAATATTTTTCAAAAATTAAAAATAAGAAAGCGACGGACTGTGTAGCTTAGTCCGTCACTTATTTTTGCGATGCAGTTCATCATTTTGTTTTTCGTCATTTTTTGACTAGTTTTTAGTAGTGATCCCATGTCTCCTTTCCATTAGAATTAATTGTTGTGTTTTGAATGATGGAAATTTTGTACCCCTTGTCCTATAGAGTGCATCCTGAGCCCTAACCCCCTTAGCATTACTCGATGATGGTTGAACCATGGTTCTTAACCAAGGATGTACAATTACGCTATGAGGCTTGTTTGCAGCACCTTTGGGTTCCCCAATCCCAATATTGCACCTAGGATAGGCTTGGATCGTGACAAGCTTTATATCAGAGTATTTGGTTTATAAATGCTCCTATAAAATCCAATATACCGCATCCAAAAGAGTCTTATTCATGGTTGTGAAGTGCATCACAACTATAAATAGGAGGGTATGAGGTGTTTAGGAAGTGATTCACTTCTTCATGATCTATGTCCTACCTTAGTACTTATCTTAAGACTTCCTATATTTAATGATTGCTCTTTGAGCATCTAGATAATACTACAAGAAGAATGCCATTAAGAGACCGTATTCACTAGGAGGATCAATCCCCTCCAGCCTCACAAGCTCCACAACGAGAAGGGGTTACTTATGCCAAATACTAAAATGTTATCACCTTGTTTGGACAAGTTGTAATCAACCAAGTTAATTAGGGGCCCAAGTTCCTCATGCTCCTACTATGGCCTCAAGGGTGAGGGACTTCACTAGAATGAATCCTCCAGAGTTTCACGGCTATAAAATGAAAGAAGATCCTCAAAACAATTATTAATGAGGTGTACAAATACCTAGTCATCATGGATGTAATCTCAGAAGAGAAAGCAGAACCAACAACTTACCAACTCAAGGGCCTTGCACAAATATGGGTTACCAAATGGAAGATGAAGAGGGTGGATGATGATCTTATTCCTTAGGAGAAATTTAAAGTCACCTTCCTTGTCCACTTCTTCCCTATAGATCAAAGGGAGGCAAAGATGATGGAAGTTTTAAACCTGAAACAAGGTTCTGTGAGTGTGAGGGAGTATTCCCTAAAATTCAACAAACTCTCTGAGTATGCTTCTCACTTAGTTGTCGATCCCTCAGAAAGAATGAACAAATTTGTGTTGAGCGTCAATTTGGGCAATGAAGTGTATCGCACCGCCATGCTCATCGAGGAGATGGACATATCTCAGCTTATGACATATGTCGAGCAACTTGAGGGAGAAATCTTTCGAAAGAGAAAGATGGGGGAATCCAAGAGGGCTCGTAATGATGGTGGATTCCATGGTGTTGAGGATGGCCATTTTCAACAAGGCTAAAAATCTCAATGCCAAGGGTTGCCAAATGCTCCAAATCAAAGAATCATCAATGATAGAGTGAGAAATCCTAAAGCTCAAGTTGGTAATGTTGGACTAAGTTTTCTTGGGTTCCCAAAATATGGAAGAAATCATAGTTGCAAATGCTTGAGAAAAATGGGTGCACACTTCGGTATGGAAAGTTGGGCCACAAGATTTTTGATTGCCTAAATGCTCCAAACAAGGGCAGAGATGGTCTTCCTCAAGGACGTCGTTCTCATGGAGATCGAGGGGCACATGGAGGCTAACAATTTGGTGCTACATCTCATAACTAGTTTTATTTTATTCAAGGAAGAAAGGGGTGGATGAGACACCCAATGTTGTCACCGATAGGTTAAAGGTTTATGATTATGATGTGATGTAATACAAAATACAAAATCAAAAAGACAAAAAAATAAAGATAGATAGATAGACACAAAAAGAGGAAATCAAGAGAAACAAAAAGGTATATTAAACCTTAAGACCTCACTGAAATAATCCTACTATAGCACCTACATCTTACGAAGATGTCAAGGGAAATTGGATTCCTAAGCAACCCCCATTTCTAAACAAAGTTCAACCAATGCTTATAACAATCTCTCAAACTCACACAAGGAGTATTATTTATCAATAGTCAAAATAGTCTACCTAGAAATGAGCAACTATGAGTTATTTATAGCGTTAGGTCAATTATTACATAAATGGCCCAAAAGTGACCAACAATTGATAAAAGGTGGTCAAAATGACTGTCGCCTTATTCATTTGGCAAATTGTCAAATTGGGAACTTATCATTGACGTTAACAACTCCTGAAGCTCAAACATCCTGTAACATTTGGCGGTCAAAGTGGCCATTACCATTTGCATTCGTGGATCATCGATCAGGGACCCCTCGCCGAATATGACAATTTCTTCACGTGTTCCGCCTTTACCTCCATAAGCTATCTTTAAGGCATAGAATCGTTCATTAGGCCCCAATATAAGCTCAAGTACCTCCATCTTTATGAGTAGCCCTTGCACCCATTAAAGTTTTCAAGCTTGACTCGTAGTGAATGGCCTTGACACAATCCGGCTTGTATCATTCTCTCCTTCTTGAAAATCATTCATCCACAACTCAGTGCTACCTCATCTGCAAGAGTTGGAAAATAAGCACAAATCCCAAACATTGAAACTGTTGTGGACTTGATATTCTGACAGAAGGTCAACCTTGTAAGCATTGTCATTGAGTCTCCCAAGAAATTGGAATGTACCATCACTCCTTGGCATCAACTTAGCTTTCCTTTGATCGGTAAACCTCTCTTTTCAAAAATGCACCCATATCAAATCACCTGGTTAAAGCACTACCCTTTTTTGACCCTTGTTCACCTTCTTTGCCATGTCTTGATTCTTTTTTTCAAAGTGAAGCCAAACTTTCTCATGGAGCATCTTCATAGCTTCAGCCCTTTTATTTCCATCTAAGCTCAAAACAACATCTTGGAAAAGAGGAGTTATGATAGGATCGATGTCAGAAGGAATACTAATATGGAGTGAAAACTTGAATGCAGAAGCAACAACAAAAAAAGAAAGAGAAAAACTAATTAAAGATATGGGAAATTAAAAGGAAATATCCAAGAATTTCCAAGAAATTAATATCCTAAGGCTTCGACAAGATCAAAGTAACAACGTAAAGATTTATGGAAGAAATCTAATGCCTTTACTGGTGAAAATGAATCAAACCATTAGATTCAGATAATAAATTCCATGTCAGTGCCAGTTAGCAGTCAATGCATAGTCAGTGCACAATCAATGCCTAGACATGATCACTTTATGAGTAACTAATGACAATAATTAGTATGTAAGCTAATCACCTTCTAAAGAATACCAAAAAGAAATCAAAGATATCACAAGAAGAAATTACTTTATACCTCAAATTATGGGCTAGTAAAGGTTTAAAGATAAATTCTCAAAGGATAAGTCACAAAGGTTCAAAAGAACTCTCCCAAATATTATTAATATCAATCTCATTGTCCTTAATGAAAGAAAAATGACTCTTATATATATTATAGGGTCCTTGGATGTCCAAGACTCCTTAACTTAGGCCCAAGGAGTATCCAAAACCTAGAAAGAAAATTACAAGGTGAATCCTACTCTAGAAAGGAAATAAAGTAACCTTAACTAGGAATAGACCTAGTAGTTATAAGAAGGCATTAAATGGTACTAGGATACCTTAAATAGAAAAAGAAAAACATTTATAACCTATATATAAATAAGGAAATAAGGTAAAACCCAACTAGGAAAAGAATGTTGACAATCTAGGAAAGTTTGATTAGTCTTCTCTCCAAATGTGGGCAGAAAGTAGCCTTTGTTGTGGCTGATTCTTGGACTCTTCTTGGCCTTATTTTCATGAAATTTAACCCTAAAATTTTCCCTCTTGGACTTGAATTTGGGCTACCAAATAACTGTCGCATTTGGACAATTCATCCTCCTTGGGCTTTAGCTCTTCTTCCCCAACAAGACACATTTAGATCTGTAATTGAAGCCCATTGAGCTTATAATTAAACTCCTTGGTTCGAGATCTTGTTATATGTCTCCTTGGGCTTTAACTCTTGTAATTGAAGTGTATGATGCTATCAAGTTAAGTCCAAAGGGGTTAAAGCCATATACAACCTCAAATGGAGATATACCAATAGTCCTATGAATAACATGGTTATAAGCAAATTTGACTAGTGGAAAATGTTCCTCCATGATGCCAACTTTTTATTTACCATGGCATGAAGCATAGAACCCAAATTTGATAGCATGCTAAGTAGAGATGGCCCCAACATGAGTGGCATGTACCCCTCAAGACTATTCACAAGGAGTCAAGCAAATGATCTCCAAGACCGACAAGCAATGTTCATGAACAAGTAAGCATTAAAAGAGCTTGAGGGTCACCAAAGAAAGTCTTACAATATGTGGAGGTCTACCAAGGTGAGGAGAAGAAAGAAAAGAGGTCATGTGTGCAAATGGCTATTACTTGAATCCAAGGAGTTGAAAAGAAGGCAACCAAACAAGGCCCTTTCTCATTAAGGGTAAAATTGTAAAGAAAATGTCTTCTTTTATTTACTTAGTATAAATACTCTTACTTTAGCAATTGGAAGACTTAGAATATGTTGAACATGGAATTCTCAAATTTTAGTATCTTCTTAGTAAGTAATTAGTGAGTAATTAGAGTGAACTCTTGCAATTGTTAGTTTACTTATTTGCTTGGTTAATTGAAGGTTGCCCATTTGTAGTTGTTAGTTTCCTTCAATCTTACCTTCTAGGGTTTTATTTGAGTTGTTGAAATCAATTGGGAGGTGAGAGTTTTAGTCCCTTGTTGGCCATAATTTCAATAATTTGAATTTAGACCATATATCCTTCTATCTTTGTTCCCCTTTCCCTTTCTTTCTTATTTGATCTTTATCATATGGTATCAAGAGCTTAGGTTTAGATTTGTTTTTACAAATCTAGGTCTTGGAATTTTGATCCACTCAAAAATTCAAAAATCCAAAAAATAGAAAACCAAATTTTTTTTATTTGATTTGTTGTTTTTTACACTAGATTCTTCTTCACTAGTTTTTTTTGGCCTAAATCTCAAATTTCATTCAATTTGGAGTTATGGAAGTGAAGTTGCCATTGAAGGGTTTTGAGCATTCAAACTTTTCAAATTTTGAAAGTGGGTTCTTTTATTGAGAAGAAATTGAAGGTTAATTATCATTAGGGTTTGTTCTCTACATCAAGGGAAGCTAATCCTAAATTTTGAGCCAATTCCGAGTTGATTTGAAGGTGTTGGGATTTAGTATGTGTTCTTGCTGTTCTAGGTATTCTAGGTGTTCTTGAAGATATTCAAGTGTTCTTGAAGAAAAGAAGACCAAAAGGTATATTTGATCCTTTTTTTTCAAGTCAAAGTTGGTCAAGGTGTTGGTTGGCCCTTAGTGGAAATTTGAAAAAAAAATAAAAAAATTTTAAAAAATACATTCCATGTCAGTGCCAGTTAGCAGTCAATGCATAGTCAGTGCACAATCAATGCCTAGACATGCCACATGGTGCATGAGTCTCAACTTCAGAGACTTTTCTGTGGGTTTTTACACCCCTAAATTTTTTAAATATGAGAGGTTTTTTGGGCATAAAAAATTTTCTAAGTGTCCAACCGATATGATTCTTTTTTTAAAAAAAATTGTGCTTCTATTCTCTAACTATTTAGCAAGTAATTAACATCTTTAACTACTTTTTAACTAGGTTTAACCATCAAATCACCAAATTAAACCTCTTTCAAGTCATGAACACCTTAAGGTTTCCAAAAAAATTTCTAAGTGTCCGAACTCAATTCTTCTTCTTTGTCACTCATTTTGTTTCATTCCTTAACTATTTAACAACTAATTAACATCTTTAATTACTTATTAACTAATTTTTAAACATTAAATCATCTCTTTGATTCTTCAAATTAGGTAACAACAAGTACTTTCTTCTACTTTTGTTACTTAGTTGTTTTGAGTCCAATAATTTTTGTGCCTATTTCTTCTAATTTTTCTTCTTTTATTCATGTTCCTATGCTTTGTTTGAGTCCCCCTTCTTTCAAGAGTCATAAGAATCCACTCCACCACAAAGGAAAGGTGACCTTGAATTGATTGAGTAGAGCTAGTTCACTATCAATTTTGAGACGACGCTATAGAAGGTGCATTGAGAGTTACATACGACTGACATAAGGCTTTTGCTACTAATCTTGTTTGTTGAGTGTTGTATGTATCATGTCTAATACAAGTCCAATAGAGGATGGTCTGGGAAACATCATGGAAACTCTTACTTACATCTCCAAACACATAGTAGAAATGAATGGAAGGATAGAGGTATGGAGGAAAGGTTGGTACAGGTGGAGAATGAGAATCGAGGGAAAGCAATTCAACCTAAAAATAAGGAGATAAGGAGGGCATCGATGCATTCCACTACCAGTACCCTGGGAAAAGCCCATAATGTATGTTTTCTTTCACAAAACCGAACCCAAAGCCATCAAAACCCCACTTTCCAAATGAGAAAGAATCCAAACAATCCAAGACAAGCTACACCACACCCAAACCCACAACCGTATCACCCTCCACAAGAGAATCTTCCTTTTGTGGTGAACTAAGTCCATTACCAAACTCCATTCCAAAATGCATCAAGTGCATCTTCTAATGCATATCACCTATCACCTCCACCAAATGCACCATAAATTTCCTACCAAGGTTACCAATACAAAAATCCTCTCTATGATGAAATGTATGGAGATCTCAAAGCATAGAACCCAAATTTGATAGCATGCTAAGTAGAGATGGCCCCAACATGAGTGGCATGTACCCCTCAAGACTATTCACAAGGAGTCAAGCAAATGATCTCCAAGACCGACAAGAGGTGGGATCATGGTATCGGAGAACGAGATTATGGGTACAGAAGAGATAGAATGGGGAATAAAGGAGATTGAATGGATGTAGAGGAGATAGGATGGGAAATAGAGAAAATAGGTTTAGGGAGAGGAATAATAAAGATATGGGCTTGAACAGGATCAAGGTTACATTTCCAAGGTTCAAAGAAAGTACTGACCTCGATGAGTTCTTAGAGTGGAAAATTCAAATTGAGCGGATCTTTCTCATAAATAATAACTTAGAAACTTTGAAGGTGAAGTATGATCTCACACAATTTGAAGGGTATGCATCCACTTGGTGGGAGTCCAAGAGGAGGGAAAGGGAGAGCCATCACATCTATGAGTTACCTACTTGGCAAGAGTTGATTGCACTTTGGAGTGAGATACTTGACTCCAAACTACTACAAGAGGTACCCAAGAATGTATTTATGTTGAGGCTAGGTACCAAAAGTGCTGAAGAATATTATGATGAGTTTGAGAACTTGAGAATGAAGTCTAAAGTGGAAGAGAATATGCAGTATATAGTGATTTGATTTGTGGCCAACTTGAGGTATGATATCTTGAAACCATTGAAGCTTAAGCACTATGAAACTCTTAAAGTAGCTTTCCATGATGCCTCAAAGGTAGAAGAGGATTTGAAAGAAGAAAAGTGACACAAGTCCAAAGGTTCTTCAACTTCAATGGGAAAAAGGTCAAGGTAATTGGAAGACAACATCTTCTAGGGAGCAACTGAAGGGTGGTGGTCAAGCTACTCAAGTCAAGCTTGATCACAAATCTAAGGTAAGTGAGGAACCATAATGAGATAAGTATGCTAAACCTAACTTTCCTCATCCCTCTATAATTCAATGCTTTAGATGTCAAGGGAGGGGATATGTTGCTAGTGAGTGTCCTAATAGGAGGACGATTATTGCTCTTTGAGATGGGTATAAGATCGAAGATGATGAAAAGGGTGATAACAAATCAGAGTGGCGGAGATAGAGGTGAGGTAGATGGTTCGAAATATGAAGAATAAAGGTTGGATGAGAGGGTTTGCTTGTTTCATAGGGAAAGGAAAATCTTTACTTGATAATGATAAAGACTTGAAGGTGAATTCCAATCATTCATATGTTGTGAGAAGAATTATGGGAGCCCTTTCCAAAGGAGAGCTTGATCAAAGGGAGAATCTATTTCATGCTAGGTGCAAAATTCAAGATAAATTGTGTTCTTTAATTATTGATAGTGGAAATTACACTAATGTTGTTAGTAGTTCTTTGGTGGAACGTATGGGAATTCCAAAAATAAAGCATCCCAACCCTTACAAGCTACATGGCTCAATGAGAGCGGAGAAATGAGGGCCCTCAATTGAGCGAGTATTTGGTTTAGTGTGGGTAAGTACAATGAAGAATTGACTTGTGTTGTTGTACCCATGTTGGCATGTCATATCTTGTTGGGGAGACCATGGCAATTTGATAGGGATGTTGTGCACCATGGAAAATCGAACAAATACACTTTTGTGGTTGAAGGTATAAAGTATGTTCTTGGACTTTTTACTCCATACCAAGTGAGTGAGGATTATTGGGCTATGAAGGAGGTTCGGGAGAACATAAAGGTGGCAGAGGCAAAGGGGGATGGTGGAAGTTCCACATTCCTTGTCAACACCCTTCTTTTATTGCATGTTAATCAAAATACTAGCACTTTTCCTAGTTTTGTTTCTTCTCTTTTGTAGGAATATGACAAGCAAGTCAAGGAAAATGTGGTCTCGAATGCCCTATCAAGAAGGTTTATGTTGGTGACTACCTTGACTTCTAGAATGATTCCCCAAGGTAAGTATATCTGTCTCCCTACTCGTAGTGGCCCATGGATGGACATCTTTATGGATTTTTTGTTGGGCCTTCCTAGGACTAAAAGAGGACATGATAGCATATTTGTGGTAGTGGATAGATTTTCTAACATGACTCATTTTATTCCATTTCATAAATGTGATGATGTATCCTATGTAGCATTTTGATTTGTTATTAATGTTCTTAAATTGCATGGAGTCCCTCAAACCATTGAAGTAGTCAATAGGACTCTTGGAAGCATGCTTTGGTGGATGATTAGAGGGACCCCAACTACTTGGGAAGACCGTTTACCCTTGATTGAATTTACATATAATTGGTCTTTCCACTCTTCTATTGGAATGTCACTATTTGAGGAATGTTCTGTTTTTAAAACTTTGTTTCTACTAACCATGACTCTAATATCTAGTAATGTTGTTTTGAGCCTAGATGCAAAGCAAAGGGCAAAGGAGATAATGAGCATTCATGCCAAGGTTAAAGAGGCCATTGAAAAGAACAATTCTAAGGTGTCTATTCAAAAGAATTGGGGGGAGAAAGGAAGTGATTTTCAACCCAAATGATGGGGTGTGGGTACATTTTCAGAAAGAGAGGTTTCCACCTATTCAAAAAAGAAAGCTAAGCCCAAGACAATATAGATGTTTCAAAGTACTCAAGAGAATCAATAACAATGCCTAATGATTGACTTGCCAAGTGAGTATAATGTTCATAATGTTTTCAGTGTTAGTGATTTATCTCCTTGTGTTGTAGGTAAATCTTTAGATTCGAGGATGAATCCTTTACAAGAAGGGGGGATGATAACATGCAAAGTAGGGATGGCCCCAACATGAGTGGCATGTACCCTTCAAGACCATTCACTAGGAGTCAAGCAAAAGCTCTCCAAGACCTACAAGCAATGTTCATGAACTAGGAAGCATTAAAGGAGCTTGAGGTTCACCAAAGAAAGTTTTAAAATGTGTGAAAGGTCTATCAAGGTGAGGAGAAGGAAGAAAAGAGGCCATATGTGCAAATGACTATTACTTGAATTTAAGGATTTGAAAAGAAGGCAACCAAATAAGGCCCTTACTCATTAAGGTTAAAACTATAAATAAAATGTCTTCTTTTATTTACTTAGTATAAATAGTCTTATTTTAGCATTTGGAAGACTTAGACTATGTTGAATATGAAATTCTCAAATTGTAGTATCTTCTTAGTGAGTAATTAGTGAGTAATTAGGGTGAGCTCTTAGAATTGTTAGTTGACTTGTTTGCTTGGTTAATTGAAGGTTGCCCATTTGTGGTTCTTAGTTTCCTTCAATCTTTCCTTCTAGGATTTTATTTGTGTTGTTGAAATCAATTAGGAGGTGAGGGTTTTAGTCCCTTATTGCCCATAATTTCAATAGTTTGAATTTAACCCACATATCCTTCTATCTTTGATCCCTTTTTCCTTTCTTTCCTGTTTGATCTTTATCAAACGTCTTATTCACAACTTTGGTTTTGCCATCGGTTTGTGGGTGACAACAAGTTGAAAACAATAATTTGGTACCAAGTCTACCCCACAATTATTTGCAAAAGTAACTAAGGAACTTAGGATCCCTGTCACATACAATGGTTTAAGGATTTCCATGCAATTTGAGAACATTTTCAAATAATAAGGATGAAATATAATGTGCATCATCCAATTTATGACATGGAATGAAATGAACCATCTTTGAAAATCGATCAACAACTACAAAGATGTTATACTACCTCTTTTTGTCCTTCGCAAACCCAAAATAAAATCCATAGAAATATCACGCCTAGGTCTTTGAGGTGTGGGAAGTGGAGTGTGTCATGCCTTCAAATCTATAAAGATGGACAGGCATTAGATGCCCCAAAGGCCAGAGATCAGAACCAATGTATAACATGTACTTACTATGCACATGACTACAACAACTACAAAGTAGTGACATGTTCCAAAGATCAGAATAGGTGTACCAAATCTTATATTTCAAACTTGGTCATTGAGGCCACAACAATTTTGAGACGAGATACAACTGAACTTATACACAATAATCTACAAAGCCTCTATAAGATAGAAAACCTTAACATAGGTTAGGATAGGCCCCACCTTATGCTACCCTTACACTAATGGGGAACTACCACACCCTCTTTTTATACATCAACATAACTTCCCACACCCTTTACCAAAATTACCTTAAGCTGCCCCCATCAACATTACACATAAAATGACCATTAAACAACCCTAACATATTCTTCATCGGATTTGGAAAAAAAGTCGGATAGAATAACTAATCACTTCATGCCTCATTATAACTCTCATCAACAATTCTATGAGGTCCCCCAATGTCTCTTAACAACAACAAATGTATGCAGCTCTAAACAGCCTCAACATCATTTAGTATACTTGGAAAATATTACCAGCACTTTCGACAGCCTTCCTTGAGTTCTTAATAGTGAATGTGTACACAATTCTCCATTCAAACATACACATAAAGAGAGAGATGAGTTGGGGTAGTCTCCGACCTTAATTATTGAATATCTACTCTCCTTATTTGTACTCCTTCAAGATATTAAAATTCTTTTCCCACATTAAGCAAATAAGAAGAGAAAACTCTCTTAGTAACAAAGAAGAGTTGGGCAGTCAACTTGGGGAAGGGTCTGCCCATATATTCTAAATGTAAGCATCATGAAAGAGTAATATCTTATGTAAGAACCAAACTAGACCTATAAGATTTCTTCTTTCCTAGGCTGGAAAGGAGTATTTCTCCAAGAACTCTAGGAGTATTTTAAGGTAGTTGCTATAAGCTTTGAGAGAAGGGGAGAGTGTTGGGGTGAAATATGAATTTTTCTATGTAATAATAAAGAGGAAAATGAAGTAAATATGAACCTACAATATAGATACTCCATTGTCCTTATGCTGGTCATTGTTGGCCACAAATTGTTAAGTAAGTGATGAACTTACTTAGCCATTTTCTAAGCTGCTCAAGGGTCAAACTAGGTGATGCACCTAATTCCCCTTATAAGTCTATTTAGCTTAGATGGTTAATCCAACTAGTGCTCTCATTAAGTTGGTCAAGAAGTCCAAGTAGGTGATACACCTACTTGTCACCTTCTAGCTTACTTTAGTCAAGCAAGCAGCTTATTAATTTTACTTTGTTTTTCCAAACCTTAATCCCTTATGTTGTATCTTAATACTTCACTTTAAACTTTAAACTCAATTAGCACCTCGTTGACCCAAATTTGAATGCTATTATCGAGCTTAACTCGGACTCGCACCGACTAAAACATATGGGACATCATATCACCTCCCAACCCAACTAAAATTACCACCATTCATATGAAAAACTTAGCCCCTCACCTATAACATTGTCACACCCAAAGTCCCATTAAGGTGGATTGACACCCACTGTTGACAAGGCTCAGGAGAACCAACCTGTAATCATGCACTCTCTATGAATATTATAA
The DNA here is from genome assembly GCA_000787875.1 of Solanum virginianum. Lineage (NCBI taxonomy): Eukaryota > Viridiplantae > Streptophyta > Magnoliopsida > Solanales > Solanaceae > Solanum > Solanum virginianum. Next base: position 41,232 of record DF361098.1, on the reverse strand, counting down.
GGGGGTTTCTATATTTAATATGCTTTCAGGAAAGTAGATAATAATAAAAAGCCAAAAGAAAATGCATATGAATAGGTCATTGGAGCCACAATGTCTAAAGTATGAGACATGACCACACTTTATTTTACATAGTCTACAAAGCCTAGAGATAAGAAATAGTATCTGATAAGAGTCAGGACTGGCCCTGCCTCATGAATAACTATATAATACAAAAATATAACCTCTAGACAAACAAATCCACGAAGCAACCTGGAGCTCAGTAATAGCAGCTGGATATCATGTACTCCTACTGGGGAGATCTACTAGCTCCTGTACCTACAGTATGAAATACAGGTCCCCTGTAAGAGATATCAGTACGAGATAAAGTACTAAGTATGTAAGATAGGAATTACTGTATATGAAATAAGAACTCAAATGAAATCATGGATTGTTGTAGGGATAGGAGACCTCATTTTAGTCATATTGTAGAATCATGTACTTTATGTCCTTTTCGTCACTTTATCTTTCTTTACTTTAAAATCTGTGCATAGTATATAATACAAATGGCTGGCTGATCAGTGATAAATCAATATCATGATTGACCCATGCTAGCTTTCCTTTCCCCCCTGGAATATCTCCGTAATATGGGATCGACCCATGCTAGGTGATTCTTCCACACCTGGGATACCACCCATCAATAAGCAACTTCACGTTATATCTTTTATTTAATTTTGAGATGAACACTTTGGAGATCTTATCAATAAACTCTTTGGCATCCTCATCAAATTTGGAACCACAAATGTAGAAGGGGTCATCTTGGTAAAGTCTCTCACCCTAGCATATAGGGTGCTTAAATAGGGAGGTAGGATAGCTTGCCTAGCCTAGGAAGTCACAATTTGAGCCAGCATGGCAAAAGCAGTTCAGAACTCATCTTGAGTAACTAGGTGACCTTGGGTTCTTGAGGAGCTTGACCCTTATTAGTAGGGGCCTGTCTAGGTTGTGGGCTCTTCTTTGAGGCATCATCTATAAAGGCATCAAGGAACATTTGATATATTTAGGAAACCTCAAGACACTTTCTACAACACGATATGAATAATGAAAAAGTGAGACATTTCCTAAAACGCCTCATAGCCTTACTTATAGATGCACTTCAGACCCATGAAAAAGACTTTACTAGACGCAATATTTCAGACTCCAAGGATCATTCCAAAACCTTAGTACTCTAACACCAAGCTTGTCATGATCCAAGCCTAGGGTCTAGGTGTAACATGGAAAATGGGAATCCAAATGTCCCCAAACAAGCCTCATAGCATACTCATCATTGGTTAGAAAGCATGGATTAAACACTAATAATCAAGATTAAGGTGTAGGGAAAGTAGGACACAATCTATCAGGATATCAACATAGGATTTCTATCATACAACTTCAACAACTAAGTCTAAGGGAAAGGAGTATAGGACGCACCCTGTGGGGAAGTAGGGACTTAGGACTTTCATAATCTTGTCATACATCACAAATAAAAAAGCATGGGTTAACGACTTAGAGATAACTTTCATAAATACATAACATATCATGATTCATACATAATATAGTGTCTAACAATGCCTCTACTCATAATAAGACGGGGGCCAAGATATGTTCTGGGCTCACCCTCAATATAAAATATAATAAGTAGTCATAACGTAGCATAGGTAGATAGAAGGTGGATATTGTCCTGGGAATAAAGGTCTTACCACAAGCAAACTTCCACAATCAAATCTAGCCATGAAGAGGTGCGTGGAGAAAGTCTCCAGCCCTATATGCTTAGATCATACAGGCAAAAGTATGTGTTAGTACGTCTGAATGTAAATATGCAGGCACATAATGCATATGAACACAATAACCTGCATTTTAATGTTACATAAATATAGTGGGGATGGGATCTCAACTAATATGTAAGACAATATGAGCTATGACATAGAATTCCAATGTTGCCTCTACCCGGAGAAAGAGTAGCCAACTTGCCAATGGTAGTAATACCTTGGGTTATGCAAACAAATCCATTTTAGAAAGTAGGTTACATGTACATAATTATCCACATTAGGAAGAAATACATGATCCTACTATGGCACGTAGTAATGAGAAAGGTAGACTTTACATAAGGACCCCGAGCCCACATGGCATGACGAATAGGCACTTGATGCCCTTAAGGCCCGAGAGAACCTACAGACAACCTGTGCTTACTATGAATATGATTATGACAACTACACATCGGTAAAAGTTCATGCAAACTATAGAGATAAGAGATCAAGATAGGTAAAACCAAAACTGACATACCAAACTTGGCCGTTGAGACCACAATAATTTAGAGATGCGATGCAATTAAACTATATACAATAAGTCTGTAAAGCCTTTATGAGATAACATAGATTGAGACAGGCCCCCCTTACTTTGAACTATCATATAATACCAAATGTATATGCTAAAGACTTTGTAAAACCTCAGATCGACTTGGA